>JBBPBS010000249.1:6007932-6026985 GCA_037974835.1 Cicer judaicum
TTCCCTAAATTGTATATCCCTTATCCCCTATCCCCCGTATCCTCTATCCCTTATATCCCCTATCCCCTATCCCCTATCCCCTATCCCCTATCCCCTATCCCCTATCCCCTATATCCCCAATCCTCTATCCTATTTCATATATCCTCTATCCCTTTCACGTATCACCTACGAGCTATCACTTATCAACTACCACTTATCAATGATCACTTATCAGTTATCACTTATCACTTATTATCTAGCACTTATCAATTATCCCCTATCCCCAATCACCTATCACCTATTATCAGCTATCACTTAACACTTATTAGCTAACACTTCTCAATTATCAATTATCACATGTCCCCTGTCCCTTGTTCCCTATCCCCTGTCCCGTGTTCCCTATTAATTGATTTTAAGGTAAATGAGTATTTAAGATAATCATAAATAAATAAAAATAAAGCGGGATGTTACGGTGAAAGCAACTCGTAATATGATATTATGATCACTCAAAAATCAAAAGGATTATGACACAAAAACTGCTCTAAAAGAACAATGGTACTATGATCACTCATAAATCAAATGGACTACGACACAAAAACCGTTCTAAATGGACAATGGTATTATGACCAGTCGAAAATCAAATGGATCAAAAATTGAAGGGACTACAATACAAAGTTTCTTTAAATGGACCACGGTATTATGATCACCAAAAATTTGAAGGGACAAAGAGAAAAGGGAGAAGTAGCTCAAAAGTACATTGAACAAAAGAGAAAGTTGGGAACTGCATCCAATTTTGGTGTGCTTTTCATAAGAGTTTAATATTCTTTATAATATGATGAAAGAAAACCCACATATGTTAAATATCCAATTTGGGACTTTAGTGTTTATAAAGTTGAAAACTACTTAATATATGCATGAGACATTTCCAACGTGGGACTTCAACAAATTTTGAATTCACACACTAACATACTATAAATTTCCAACAATCCCCCACTCAAAGTCATAACTCCGTAAGAAATATCTACTCAAAAGTGACCCAAACCACTTTTTTTTGTTAAAAATATCTACTCTCGTCGCAGCTTAAGTGACGGTTACAGTTTTCAGCAACCTGAGATATTTTTAACAAAATTGCCCTGTATTAAATCCTTCGTAACGTAAATGAATTATTTTCCGACAAATAATTTAAATCCAATTTCCAAAAATATATTTTTTGCATTTAACTCACTCAATACCAAAAACTGGGCTAACATCCTAAGAAATTCCACAGAAAATACCCTAAAATTGCTACTAACTTACTGTGTAGTCGAATACAAAAGGTTGTATTTGAATACAAACATGCTGTTTTTGCTGCTGATTGCTGAAACAACCTTGTATTGGAATATAGAGAAGCTGTATTCGAATACAACAGTGCTATTTTGTTAAAAACTTCATTTTTCAACTTTGTTTATGCATGTTTGGCATATGGAAACCCTTTTAAGGTGCATGCTAAGTTGAAAGGTTATTTTGTGCATTTTAAATCTTAAATGTTATGTGTTAATTGTTAATTTCGGTTGGTGACCCTTTACACTATTGTGGAAATCCAGGCTTTTCCCTCAGATGAGAACCAGGACAATCCTACAGTATAGTACCCTGTGGACGGGAATGTAGTTGGACACACCTGACTGGAGCTGTGTTACGAGGATCTTGCTGGGTGCGTAAAGATCACTCGGAATGTATAGTTTTTTGTAGAAAGATCATATTAGGTTGATGTATAGTGACTAGATGTCTTTCTTTTGGGATGTGTTTATTTTAGATTGGAAGACTGTACCTATACCAATATTGTCAGCTTGACTTATTTTTTTATGATTTAAATATGTAAGATATATGCCTTCTTGGCTATGATTTTAATATAACTTCCAAACATACAATGTATATGCATTATCTGATTAATCTAATAGTTTGAGTTGAGATACATTTCAGGAAAGAATCAAAAAATACATAATCAAACACTACACTTGGACAAATCTTGGATCTCAAGCAATCAAGCAAAGATTGATCATATCATACAAGGCTTGAAGATTATGTGTAAATTTGTCTAGTGTTCATAGTGTTTATTAGTTACATTCATGATTATGATTTCACACATCTAATATTTGTCAATTAAAACTGAAATCATAAAATAAGTATGTCAATCAATCAATTGGTTAATCGATTTTCTGATTCATAGAAAAAAGTTTTCACTAAGTTAATCGATTAGCACATTGATTACTTAAATGTCTTTATCAGACCTGTGAGTGAGTTAATCGATAAGCAAATCGATTACTTAAATGTATTCATCAGACATGTGTTCTATGATTAAAAGAAATCGATTGGACAATCGATTGATACACTTTTTTTAAGTTACATGTTTTTACTAATCAATTAGTTAATCGATTGCATGAATGAATTTGTTTATTATTTATCAGAAACATATTGCATAATCGATTGGCACATCGATTTTCATTAAATATTTGAGTTAAAGGGACAAATCAGTCAATTAGCAAATCGATTTGATTAAGTGTCTGAGTTACTGGGACAAATCAGTCGATTAGCAAATCGATTTAATTAAATGTTTGAGTTACAAGGAAAAATTAGCCCATTGCCAAATCGATTATGTTTATGAAAGTGAATTGACTTAGTAATCGATTGTTTGATCTCGCATTTTGAACAAAACAATTATAATCGATTATTCAATCGATTCGAATATGAACTGAGTATCAGTTTCTGATATATGCATTAATCGAATAGCAAATTGATTAGTTCATCTATTTCAAGATTCAAGAAAAACAAGAAACACGATAATCGATTAGGGAATCGATTGATCTAATAATACGCATTAATAAAATCGATTGGGAAAATGATTTGTCTGAAGTTTTTCTGAATCTATATAAACTGAATCAATCACAATTTTTACAACATACAGAATACAGATAGAAAGCTAAAAGAATTTCATTGGTTTTTCAAAAAATACACTTGGAGAAAAATTGTTGTAAGTCACAAACATTATTGGCAAATACTTAGTGTGAGAATTCATTGTGATTGAATCAAGTGTTCTTAGTTCTTTTTCAAAGAACAATCTTTGTAAACGAAAGTGAGTGGAAATCCAGTATTGTGAAACTGGTGGTCATCTTTTAGAGTGTGTGTGATCATCTAAAAGAGATCTCAATCTGATCTTGCTAGAGCTTGGCGAGTAGTTCTTATGGATAGATTGGTTGTTGTTGTAGATTGGTGTTGAGTTAGATGTATAGTCATTAAAGTGCTGGAAAGTTTGTAAACATACTCAAATCATTTCTAGTAAAGGCAAGAATCGGTAAGTGATTCTAGGACTGGATGTAGACTATCGAATCGATAGTTGAACCAGTATAAAAATCAATGGTGCACACTTCTCTATCTCAATACTCTTTATCTTGATAATACATGTGTTCTTGAATCTCTATTTTGAATAAGTTTTGAATCTATTATTGTTAAATTGGAATTAATATTAAACAAGTTGGTTTTAATATTAAGCTCATCACTTAGGAAGAAATCGGATAATCTTGTTAATAATATTGTGTATAACTTCCTAAGCATAGAGGCCATTCCACCAACAATTGGCATCAAGTGCCAAATCTTTTAGATTATTTCTGAAAAAGAAAATGACCTCTATTGAATTCTTGGGCGAAGGTGCCTCTTTAGCTAGACCCCTTGCCTTTAATGGGTCTTCTTATAAGTACTGGAAAGAAAGAATGCTTATCTTTCCAGAGGCAAGTGGTCTTGACATATTAGATACAGTAGAAAATGGTCGTTATGTTCCTAGACTTGCTGGTACTGATGGAACATTAATCATGAATCCAATATCTGATTGGTCTAATGATGATAAGAAAAAAGTTGGCTATAATGCAAAAGCCAAAAATATAATAACTTCTACTTTGAGTGCCGATGAGTTTTTCAGGGTATCAAATTGCAAAACCGCCAAAGAAATGTGAGATACACTCCAAGAAACTCATGAAGGCACAATTGATGTTAAGACATGCAGACAATGTTAAGACATGTCATTAACAAACTGAGTGCTATAGGGAAAGTAATTGACAATGAGCAACAAATAAACAAAGTAATGAGATGCTTGACAATAGAATGGCAACCTAAGGTCACTGCAATATCTGAATCAAAGGATCTTGGAAGCATGACCATTGCCACCCTCTTTGGAAAACTCAGAGAATAAAAAGCTTCAACAAGAATGAGACAAATGATAGCAAGGTGATAACATGCTATGAATGTGCAAAATCAGGCCACATTAAGTCTGAATGTTTTCAACTACAAAATAGAAACAAGTTTGTGAAAGCTAAAGGAAAGGATCAATCATCTTCAAAAACTAAAAGAGCCTACATAGCTTGGAATGACAATGATGAAGAATCTTCTGAAAATTCAGAAGCAGAAGAAGCAAACTTGTGTCTAATGGCCAATACTGACTCAGATTCAGATAGCGATGTAAGTACTACCTCTAATCCCTCTTATGAAGAATTGCATGATGCTTTCAATGAATTGCATGATGAACACATTAAGGTAGTCAAACAATTGATTTGCAATAAGAAAATGCTAGAAAAACAATGCATGATGTATGAAGAAATTAAAAAGGATCATAAGTTACTTGAAGACATGAATGCACTTTTGAAAAAGGAAGCACATGATAAACTCAGTAGTTTTAATGAACTTGAAAGAAAGGTTGAATCACTACAATTTGATTTAGCAAAATTTACTAGTGGTAGAAACAACCTGAATGTTCTTCTTGGCAATCAAAGGAATCATAATGAAAAATCTGGAATTGGCTGTAGAACAAATGGGAATGCTCAAAACAATCATAATAAAAAATTTGGAATTGGCTATAGACCAAATAGGAATGCTCAAAAGAATCATAAATTTGTTGGATCAAAACCAATTCATGATGTTTTCATTAAACCAACTCAATGTACATCCTCTGCTTTTTCATGCCATTTTTGTTGCAAAAAGGGGCACATATCTTTTAATTGTAAACTGAAAAAGCTTGCAAACAAGGGATGGAAACAAGATTGGAGTGTAAAGAAACCTCTGATTAAGACTAACCCTCAAGGACCCAATATAAATTGGGTACCTAAAACCAAAGTCTGAATTCTGTTTTGCAGATATGCTTGACATCCAAAACTCACTCATGGTACCTAGACAGTGGATGTTCCAAGCATATGACTGGAGACAAATCAAAATTCTTGTCTCTGAATTTGAAAGATGGAGGATATGTAAAGTATGGGGACAACAACAAAGGCAAAATACTTGGTGCTGGAGACATAAGGAGTGAATCAACAACGGTAATCAAGGATGTTCTCTATGTAAAAGGTTTGAAACACAACTTGGTTAGCATTAGTCAACTTTGCGACAAAGGCTACTAGGTATATTTTACATCACATACTTGTACACTTGAGCACAAGGAAGATGATAGCATGAAATTGGTAGGTGAAAGGGTAAATAATATATACATGATTGATCTTGACTCTTTGCCTGCAAATAATGTTTGCTGTTTGTTATCTAAATCTGATGAAGATTGGTTGTGCCACAAGAGAATAGCTCACATAGATATAAACCATCTTAACAAACTTGTGCTAGGTCTTCCAAACAGAAAATTTACTAAGGACAAATTATGTGACTCTTGTGAGAAAAGTAAATTGGTCAAGTCCTCTTTCCCACAAATAGACTTAGTACATACTAATAGAGTTCTACAATTAATTCACATGGATCTATTTGGTCCTTCTCAAGTAAAAAGTTTTGGAGGAAATCTTTATGGCTATGTTTTAGTTGATGAATTCTCTAGATATACATGGACTTATTTGCTGTCTCACAAAAGTGATACCTTCTCAATTTTCAAAAAATATGCAAATCAAGTTCAAAATAAGAAGAATCAGAAAATAAAGTTCTAATTAGGCCTATCCTCAGAAAAAAAAACCCTATGAAATATACAAAGGTAGAAAACCAAATATTGCCTATTTTAGAGTCTTTGGATGCAAGTGTTTTGTACTGAATAATAGAAAAGAGCATCGAGGGAAATTTGACTCTATGGCAGATGAGGGAATTTTTCTAGGATATTCACAATCTAGTAAGGCCTATAGGATCTACAATAAAGGAACTAAAACTATAGAGGAATCTGTTCATATCAAATTTAATGAAATGTTTACCAAAAACTTGAACAGTACCCCTCTTATAATTGGTGATTCTCTTGATGAAATTGTAGAATCAGATCCAAAAGAACCAAATGAAACATTACCTCCAACTGACATGGATTATATAGAACCTATAAGAGAAGATGACTTACCTAAGAAATGGAAATTCAACAAAAACCATCTTATTGATAACATCATAGGAGAAATTTCTAAAGGGGTTGCTACTAGAAAATCTCTTAGACACTTATGTAATTTCACAGCTTTTGTTTCTCAAGGGGTTGCTACTAGAAAATTTGTAAAGGGGTTGCTACTAGAAAAGCTCTTTTGGACAATGATTGGATAATTGCCATGCAAGAAGAGCTTAATCAATTTGAGAGAAACAAAGTATGGATCTTAGTTCCTAAACCAGAAAACAAACATATTATTGGAACTAGATGGGTGTTTAGGAATAAGATGGATGAGAATGGAGTAATAACAAGAAATAAGGCTAGACTAGTTGCTAAAGGATACAACCAGGAGGAAGGTATTGATTATGATGAGACTTATGCCCCTGTAGCCAAATTAGAAGCAATTAGGATTTTGCTTGCCTATGCTTGTATAATGGATTTTAAATTGTATCAAATGGATGTAAAGAGTGCTTTTCTGAATGGAGATATCCAAGAGGAGGTTTATGTTAGTCAAACTCTAGGATTTCCGGATCCTGCTTTTGCAAACCATGTTAATAAACTAACAAAAGCTCTATATGGATTGAAATAAGCTCCAAGAGCTTGGTATGAAAAACTCAATAATTTCCTCATACAACAAAATTTTTTAAGAGGAAATGTTGATAAAACACTCTTTATAAAGAAAAAGGGAAAAGACATTCTGCTTGTCCAAATTTATGATGAAAGGAAGATTTGAAATGTCCATGATTGGAGAATTAATCTTCTTCTTAGGATTTCAAATCAATCAAAGCTAGAATGGAATTTTCCTAAGTTAAACCAAGTATTGTAATGATCTCTTAAAGAAGTTTGGCTTTGATAAATTTAAATCCATTGATACACCCATGAGTCAAGCTTGTCATTTAGAAAAAGATGAAAAGGAAAAATCTGTAGATATGACCATGTTTAGAGGAATGATAGGATCTTTATTATATCTTACAGCTAGTAGACCTGACATTATGTTTAGTGTCTGCATGTGTGCAAGATATCAAGCTAATCCTAAGGAATCCCATCTAAGTGCAGTCCAACGAATTTTTAGATATCTAATAGGAACCAAAAATCTAGGCTTATGGTATCCTAAGGGATCAACTTGCACTCTTGTTGGCTATTCTAATTTTGATTTTGCTGGTTGCAAATTACACAGAAAAAGTACATCTGGTACTTGCCATCTATTAGGGAATTCACTTGTATCTTGGCATAGCAAGAAGCAAAATAGTGTTGCACTTTCAACAGGTGAGGCTAAATATGTAGCTGCTGGAAGTTGTTGTGCACAAATATTATGGATGAAACAACACCTTTCTGACTTTGGTGTTGATCTTGGAACTGTGCCAATAATGTGTGACAACACTAGTGCCATAAATATCACAAAGAATACTGTTGTGCACTCAATAACAAAGCATATAGAGATTACACATCATTTCATTAGGGATCAATACCAAAATGGTAATATCATGCTTGAATATATTAATACATCTGATCTATTAGCTGGTATCTTTACCAAAGCCCTACCCAAAGAAAGTTTCTTCTATATTAGAAAGAAACTTGGTATAATGGATCAAAATGAAATATGATCTCTGTGCAAAATCGATTGAGACATCGATGTTTCCTCTAAATTCACTAACTTGCAATAGATAAGTCGATTTGCACATCGATTATCTTGTGTCAAAATTGCAAATCAGTATTACAAAATCGAATTCACAAGCGATTTATGCTACAGAGTTTCTCAATTGTGAAAAATATAAAACACAACAATCGATTTCATTATCGATTTAGTGATCTATGTTAGCAATAAATGCTGAACAAAATCTATGTGACAAAATATACATCAATCCAATCGATTGGTGAATCGATTGAGGATATGGAAAATCGTTTAAAAAAATAAATTTCATAATCGATTATTTCTCCCAAAAATCCAAAGATTTGAGAAATTTTCCAAACTCAAACCCGAGCATCGATTTGGTAATCGATTTTGTCAAATTATAAAACCTGCGAGCAAAATAAGTCGATTTGGAAGTCGATGCTATTATGAGAAGTTTTCCTGAACTGATATGCAAATCGATTTGGATATCGATTTGCAAAATGACTGTTGCAAAAATACTAGCCGTTGGAGGCAACTGTAACAGAAACATTTCACTTTCCTCCAATAACGGTAACAAAATCGATTTGACAATCAAAGTGTTGTGCGCAAATGAGAAATAAAATCGATTTAGAAATCGACTCTGAACTGTACTATTTAAAACCCTATATCGATTTCTCAACACATTTTCAAACTTCTCATACTCGATTTCTCAACACATTTCTCCCCAAACTCGATTTCTCTGTACTTTGCTACTCCTCTAAACATCTAAAACCACTCAAGCTTCCTAAATCTCTCTAATGGCAAGAGTTAAACAAACAAGTGAGAAACCCACCTCTTCCCCAACCTCTAGTGGCAGAACTCCTTCTCCTCAACCTACTTCCCCTCCTGCAAAAACAGTGTCTATACCAACTCATAAGATTATGGCAAAGGATAAAGAGAAAGCCATTGCCATTGACCAAGGAAAAATCAAAAAGAGGAAGGTTCCTCACACAGAAAAGCTGATGGGTGATGCTATGAAGGAGCCAACCCAAAAGAAGAAGAAAACTAATTCTTCCCCTCAGCCAAAGAAGCCTCAACCTCCCAAAGGAAAACCCATTGAGGACGTCGTTCTTTCCCCTACATTCCTAAAGAGGAAAATCCATGAGGCAAGAACTCTAGATTTTGCCTACTTTGATGCAAATGGATTCACCTTCCAACAACATCTCAGATTTCATCGATTGGTAGATTTTCTCTCCTGCCCTTTGGAAATCTATCCAAGACTTGTTAAAGCCTTCTACTCAAACATCACCCTCACAGACACTGGTTTTGAGGCTGAAGTTAAAGGCAAGAAAAATTCCATGTCTTTTAGGGAGTTCTCCAAGCTATCAAGACTACCCTGGTATGGAGAAGCTGTTGATGGGAGACCCAACCCTGATTCTACTGATGATGCTTGGGAAACATCAGCAGATAGACACACAGCCATTCAAGACTTGATGGTTGAAGGGTTTGTGGAAAGATAATCTCTCCCAACTAGTCAAATGAAGGTCCAGCATAGGCTGCTAATGTGTGTGCTAACCAAAAATATAATAACTTCTGCTTTGAGCGCTGATGAGTTTTGCAGGGTAACAAATTGCAATACCGCCAAAGAAATGTGGGACACACTCCAAGAAACTCATGACGGCACAATTGATGTCAAGAGGGCCAGAAAATCCCATATCCCCTATATCCCCTATCCCCATATCCCCTATCCCCTATCCCCTATCCCCTATCCCCTATCCCCTATCCCCTATCCCGTATCCCCTATCCCGTATCCCGTATCCCGTATCCCGTATCCCGTATCCCGTATCCCGTATCCCGTATCCCGTATCCCGTATCCCCTATATCATCTATCCCCAATCCCTCTATCACCTATTCCATATCCCCTATCTGCTATCCCCTATCCCCTAACCCCTATCTGCTATCCCCTATCCCCTAACCCTTATCCCCTATCTCCTATGCCCTTTCACCTATCACCTATCACAGATCACCTATCAGCTATCACCTATCACCTATCACGTATCACCTAACACCTATCACCTATCACCTATCACCTATCACCTATCACCTATCACCTATCACCTATCACCTATCACCTATCACCTATCACCTATCACCTATCACCTATCACCTATCACCTATCACCTATCACCTATCACCTATCACCTATCACCTATCACCTATCACCTATCACCTATCACCTATCACCTATCACCTATCACCTATCACCTATCACCTATCACCTATCACCTATCACCTATCACCTATCACCTATCACCTATCACCTATCACCTATCACTTTTCACCTATCAACTATTATTTATCACCTATCACCTATTATAACATCCCACTTGTTTGAGACTTTAACTAACAAAATTCTAAACGTAAAATTACAAATTCATTTTTATTTATTTATGATTATCTTCTATACTCATTTACTTTAAAATTTTTTAACAACTATTTTAATTACATTTCAAAAAATAATGAATCAAAGTATTTGCAATTACTAAAAGTAAATTTAATACGTTAAACAAAAGAAACTCAACCAAAACTCTAGATGTTTTACTACCCAAACATTAATCCTAGTTGGTCATAAGTTTTGGACTTATGGGAAACTCACCAAACAAGTCTAGCACAGAAACAGAAGTATCTCGCATTTCTCCTATTGGGTTTGATGTGACATTATTAGCTCAAGTAACACTATACGTGACATCCTAATGTAAGGGTCATCTCCAAATAACAAACACAGCGCAAATATGTATGCATATTTAGTTGTTGTAGCAAAAATATAAATAAATTACATATTTAATTTAACAGTTAAAAATCACAGCGCACCAAATATACAAATCAACCAAAACGCACAATCTATTTGTTAGACTATATGTCAATGCATGATTCCGAAATATCACGTCCCCCGTAAGGGCTTCGTGGATCCTTCCAAGCAACACCACTAACTCAAAATCCTCGCAAGGATATATGGGCTCCAACCAATTATGGACGCACCACACATCTATGAATGCATGAATGTAGACACGTTTGTTAGTAACAATGTAGATTACTCAACCAGAGCGTCCAAAATCATTCAACTTTGTCCTAAACCAAACTAGTTTAGACACAAAATAATCACCTTTAATAACCACAACATGTCAAGCACTACCATTACAACAACATATCATATACCATACATTTTCCACAATTTGAACATGTTAAACACATTCATTATTAATATTCATTTTAAATATAACACACACAAAAAAACCAATACATAACATCATAATACATTTATATCACATAATTCAAGTAGGAAAGCGGATGGAGCGATGCCCTTACCGTTACCAAAGTTGTATCTAGAATTATGTTTCACAAACTCTTGTCTCACTCGTTTCACATATGGTGTTGTGCAAGCACGGTTTCTCCCTCTCTGAATGTCGTTTCGCCGATCCAACCGTTGAAAACGAAGACCTTAATGTTAAAAATCTGTTGTCCAAAACTAAGCCCTCTCCAATGGTTAACGAATGCACGATCAATGTTTTCTAAGACTGGTTAAACAAAATCGGGAATAGGGTTACTTGTAAGACCCATAATTTTAAATTACACTTTATGTATTTTAGTGTATTTTGGGTATTGAACTTGGAGGCTTTTAGCTAAGTTATTAATATTTTGGGAGTTTAAATGACCAAAAAGATATTTTGATGCCCGATTAGAATTACTCGTCGATGAATAAATTAAATTAACTGTGGTGAATCCTTTACGAAGAATTTAATGCATTATGGGTGAAATGGTAATTTAACAAATATCTAGATATTTTGAGATATTTGTTAAAAGTAATTAAAATATATAAATATCTATATGTATATATTTGTTTGGGGAGAAAAGAAAAGGATATAAAAAGGAAAGAAGGAAAAAGAAGGAAAGGAAAAACAAAGGAAAGAAAGAGAAAGGAAAGAAAACAAGAAACTTCTTCCTCTCCCTCCCTGTGCTCGCGTGAAAACTTCCATTTTCATCCTTCTTCCATTTTCGTTTTCCTTGCTTCCTTTAAGTTCGAAAATTGAAACCAAAGGCTAGTGGGTGAGAAAGATCAAGTTTCCAGCTTCTTCCTTCCACCCGGATTCGAAAACGGAGTTAGGGATTTCAAAACCGTCAAACACACAAACCTCCCCATTTCATCTAGATCTAAGCTTTGTTTCGTGAAGAGATAGAAGGGAAAGTTGCTCACTACCACGCTACGGTGCTAGGGAACCAACTTTGGAAGCGTTGTTGCGAGCGGAGATTTTACCGGATTTGTGGTGATTTGTGTTCATCGTATTTGTCGTGTTCATGATTAATGCTTATGAAATTTGATATGTTTATGATTGGATTTTGTGGAAAAATGAATTGATGTGTTTTGATGTGGATTGATAGTATGTTTGAGTTTGTGTTGTGTGGAATATGAAAACCATTAGAGTTAAACGAGTATTAAGAATGGGGAATCTCTTAATGTCTTGTTTACTTAATGTTTGTTTTGAATCTTGTTTAAGTTAAATGAGTATTAAGAATGGGGAATCTCTTAATGTCTTGTTTACTTAATGTTTGTTTTGCAAATCGTTTAAGCTAAATGAGTATTAAGAATGGGGAATCTCTTAATGTCTTGTTTACTTAATGTTTGTTTTGGAAAATCGTTTAAGTTAAAAGAGTATTAAGAATGGGGAATCTCTTAATATTTTTGTTTGCTTAATGTTTATTGTGGAAATCGTTTAAGTTAAAAGAGTATTAAGAATGGGGAATCTCTTAATATTTCTGTTTTCTTAATGTTTGTTATGAAAATCGTTTAAGTTAAATGAGTATTAAAAATGGGGAATCTTTTAATATTTGTATTTGCTTAACGATTGTTGTGGATGGAGTCAGTATATGCTCATGCATTGTCATGCTTTTTGTAAATCATCCAGAGCCGTGATAGGTGGCACCCTAATAAATAGTACTTTGGCCTGTGATAGGCGGTACATTTATGATTTACGTTTTTGTAAATTGTGCAGACCCGTGATAGGTGGCACCTTGGTAAATAGTAATTTGGCCCGTGATAGGCGGTACATTTACGATTTACGGTTTTTTTTTAAATTGTGCAGACCTGTGATAGGTAACACCTTAGTAAATAGTACATTGGCCTGTGATAGGGGGCACATTTACAATTTACGTTCTTTTTAGTAAACCGTGCAGACCCGTGATAGGTGGGACCTTGGTAAACGGTACGGGCCCGTGATAGGCAGTACGTTTATGTTTTACGCTTTTTAGTAAATCATGCAGTCCCGTGATAGGTGGCACCTCGATAATTGGTACTTCGGCCCGCGATAGGCGGTACAATTATGATTTACGGCCCTTCGAGGAGGGTTTTGGTTTGGAATTCTGAGTCCATGCATTTTGGCATATACGCATTCTATTAGGGTGCTTGGCACCCGAGTCGTGTTTGAATCAAGTTATGAATAAGTGTTATGTATTGATATTGTTTGTAAGTGTGACTGATTGTAAAACTATTTCGAAACTCAGGTTGTCGTGGTAATTATGTTGCAATGGCTTAGTATTATGTATTGATTATCGTGTGTAAGTGTGATGGATTGTAGGGGATAGGGGATAGGGGATAGGGGATAGGGGATAGGGGATAGGGGATAGGGGATAGGGGATAGGGGATAGGGGATAGGGGATAGGGGATAGGAGATAGGGGATAGGGGATAGGGGATTTATGGGATGTGGGATATGGGATATGGGATATGGGATAGTTCTGACCCTCTTGACATCAATTGTGCCTTCATGAGTTTCTTTGAGTGTGTCCCACATTTCTTTGGGGGTTTTGCAATTTGATACATCAGCACTCAAAGCAGAAGTTAAAGAGGAACCTTCGCCCAAGAATTTAATAGAGGTCATTTTCTTTTTCAGATATAGTCTAAAAGATCAGGCTCTTGATGCCAATTGTTGGTGGAATGGCCTCTATCCTTAAGAAGTTATATACGATATTATTAACAAGATTATCCAATTTCTTTCTAAGTGATGAACTTAATATTAAAACCAACTTGTTTAATATTAATTCCAATTTTACAATAATAGATTCAAAACTAATTCAAAACAGAGATTCAAGAACACATGTATTATGAAGATAAAGAGTATAGAGATAGAGAAGTGTGCACTAGGGATTTTTATATTGTTTCAACTATCGATTCGATAGTCTACATCCAGTCCTGGAATCATTTACCGATTCAAACCTTTACTAGAAATGATTTGAGTATGTTTACAAACTTTCCAGCACTTCAATGCCTATACCCTATACCCTATCCCCTATCCCATATCCCGTATCCCCTATACCCTATCCCCTATCCCCTATACATTATCCCGTATCCCCTATCACATATTTCCTATCACCTATCATCAATCTATCACCTATCAGTTATCACCTATCCCCTATCCCGTATCCCCTATCCTCTATATACCGTATCCCCAACATCATATCCCCAAAATCCCTTATATACCCTATCCCCTATATCTCCTATCCCTTAACCCTTATATCCTCTATCCCCTATATCCCTTATATCCTCTGTCCCTATATCCCCTATCCCTTATATCCCCTATCCCTTATCCCCTATATCCTATCCCTTATCCCATATTCCCTATAACCCATATTCCCTAAATAGTATATCCCTTATCCCCCGTATCCTCTATCCCTTAGATCCCCTATCTTATATCTCCTATCCCCTATCCCCTATATCCCCAATCCCGTATCTAGTATCCCCTATCCCTTATCCCCTATCCCCTGTCACCTATACCCTATCCCATATCCGATATATCACCAATCGTTTCTCCCATTTCACATATCACCTATCCTCTATCCCCTGTCCCTTATCCCCTATCACATATCACCTATGATCAATCATTTATCAACTTCAACTTATCAATGATTACTTATCTGTTATCACTTATCACTTATTAGTTACCACTTATCAATTATCCCCTATCCCCTGTCACCTATTATCAACTATCACTTATCACTTATTAGCTAACACTTATCAATTATATATTATCCTCTATCCTTTGTCCCTTGTCCCTTATCACCTATGACCTATGAGCTATCACTTATCAACTACCACTTATCAATGAACACTTATCATTTATTACTTATCACTTATTAGCTACCACTTCTCAATTATCTCCTATCCCCTATAACCTATTAACAGCTATCACTTATCACTTATTAGCTATTACCTATAAATTATCAATTGTCACCTATCCCCTATCCCCTGGTTCCCTATCCCCTGTTCCTTGTTCCCTATTCCCTGTCCCCTGTTCCCTATTAATTGATTTTAAGGTAAATGAGTATTTATGATAATCATAAATAAATAAAAATAAATTTGTGTTTTTAAGTTTAAAGTTTTGTTAATCAATGTCTCGAAAAAGCGGGATGTTACAGTTAAAGCAATTGGTAATATGATATTATGATCACTCATAAATCGAAAGGACTACGACACAAAAACTGATCTAAAAGAACAATGGTACTGTGATCACTCATAAATCGAATTGACTACGACACAAAAACTGTTCTAAATGGACAATGGTATTATGACCACTCAAATATCAAATGGATCGAAAATTGAAGGGACTTCATCCAATTTTGGTGTGTTTTTCATAAGAGTTTTACATTCTTTATAATATGATGAAAGCAAACCCACATATGTTAAATATCCAATTTGGGACTTTAGTATTTATAAGGTTGAAAACTATCCCCTCTCGCTTATATCCCTTATCCCTTATATCCTCTATCTCCTATATCCCTTATATCCCCTGTCCCCTATATCCCCTATCCCTTATATCCCCTATTCCCTAAATTGTATATCCCTTATCCCTTATCCCCCGTATCCTCTATCCCTTATATCCCCTATCCCTTATATCCCCTATCCCTTATATCCCCTATCTCCTATCCCCTATCCCCTATATCCCCTATCCCCTATCCCCTATCCCCTATCCCCTATCCCCTATCCCCTATCCCCTATCCCCTATCCCCTATCCCCTATCCCCAATCACCTATACCCTATACCCTATCCCATATCCCCTATATCACCAATCCTTTATCCCATTTCACATATGACCTATCCTTTATCCCTTGTCCCTTGTCCCCTATCACCTATCACCTATGTGCTATCACTTATCAACTACCACTTATCAATGAACACTTATCATTTATCACTTATCAATTATTAGCTACCACTTCTCAATTATCTCCTATCCCCTATAACCTATTATCAGCTATCACTTATAACTTATTAGCTATTGCTTATAAATTATCAATTATCACCTATCCCCTATCCCCTTGTTCCCTATCCCTTGTCCCTTGTTCCATATCCCCTGTCCCTTGTTCCCTATCCCATATCCCTTGTCCCCTGTCCCTTGTTCCCTATTAATTGATTTTAAAAATGAGTATTTATGATAATCATAAATAAATAAAAATAAATTTGTATTTTTACGTTTAAAGTTTTGTTAATTAATGTCTCGAAAAAGTGGGATGTTACAGTTAAAGAAACTCGGAATATGATATTATGATCACTCATAAATTCAAAGGACTACGACACAAAAACTGATCTAAAAGAACAATGCTACTATGATCACTCATAAATCGAATGGACTACGACACAAAAACTGTTCTAAATGGACAATGGTATTATGACCACTCAAAAATCAAATGGATCGAAAATTGAAGGGACTGCATCCAATTTTGGTGTGTTTTTCATAAGAGTTTTACATTCTTTATAATATGATTAAAGCAAACCCGCATATGTTAAATATCTAATTTGGGACTTTAGTATTTATAAGGTTGAAAACTACTCAATATATGCATGAGACATTTCCAACGTGGGACTTCAACAAATTTTGAATTCACACACTAACATACTATATGTTTCCAACAATCCCCTACTTAAATTAAAAAGTGTTTATGAACTAGCACCAAACGCTTCTATAAGATTGTGCAAAAGAAGAGTTGTCTTCCGACCTGAATCTTTGTATAGTAAGTAAGATTCATATTCAACAAAAGCGACTCATAGTCATAAACTCTGTAAGACCCATAATTTTATATTATACTTTATGTATTTTGGTATTGAACTCGGAGGCTTTTTAGCGAAGTTATTAATATTTTGTGAGTTTAAATGCCCAAAAATATATTTTGATGAGTTTAAATGCCCAAAAATATATTTTGTGAGTTTAAATGCCCTGAATCTTTGTATAGTAAGTAAGATTCATATTCAACAAAAGCGACTCATAGTCATAAACTCTGTAAGACCCATAATTTTATATTATACTTTATGTATTTTGCTATTGAACTCGGAGGCTTTTTAGCCAAGTTATTAATATTTTGTGAGTTTAAATGCCCAAAAATATATTTTGATGCTTCAATTAAAATTATTGGTCGATAAATAAATTAAATTAAGTACGGTGAATCTTTTACGAAGAATTTAATTCTTGGGAGTTTTGTTAAGAATATCTCAAGTTGCTGAAAATTGTATTTGTCAATTTAGTTGCGACAAGAGTAAATATTTTTATGAAATGATTTGAGAGGTTATGGGTGAAATGGTAATTTTGATAAATATCTAGATATTTTTTAAGTTATAATTAATATATATAAATAAATATATGTTTGGTGGGAAAAGAAAAGGAAGGAAAAAGAAGAAAGAAAAGGAAAGGAAGGAAACACAAAGAAAGGAAAAAAAACAAAGGAAAATACAAGTTTTCTCTCCCTGCCTCGCGAGAACCTATTTTCCCTTCTTCTTCCCCTTTTGCTTTCTTTTCTTTCTTTGCTTTCTTTGGCTTCAAGAAAAGGAACCCAAGGCTTGGTGGGTGAGAAGACAAGGATTTCTCACCTTCATTCTTCCTCTTTGATTCGAAAACGAAGAAAAACGATGTGAGGGATTTTCAAACAGTCAAACACAATCTTTCACTTTTGTTCTACATCTAAGCTTTGTTTCACGAATGGATAGAAGGGAAAATTGTTCAACTCCATGCTACGGTGCTAGTAAACAAAGTTTAGAAGTGACGTCGCGAGCGGAGATTTTATCGGAATTACTCGCGGTACCGTAATCGCTCGTTAAAGCTATCGTTAAGGTAAGGGCTCCTTCCAAATTTTTAGTTTGCATTTAGGGACTTATATGTGGTTGTGTGGAAAAGAAAGTTGTTAGGGTTGAAGTGTTGATTTGGGGAAAATGAATTTAATGCTTTTACGGGTGAAATTTTTTAGTTGGATTTTGGTGATAATGATGAGTGTTTTGTGGAAAATGAATTGAACTCATTTATGTGTGGTTTTGAGAAAATGAAATTTTCTATGTTTGGGTGTTGGGTTGTGATGATTTGTGGTTGTTGTGTTTGACGTATTCATAACTAGTACTTATAAATTCTGAGATGTGTTTTTGTGGATTCTATTAAAAAAGGAATTGATGTGATTTGGTGTGAATTGTGGATTGAATTTGAGAATATGTGTAAGTATATTTTGTATGGAATTTGAAAATAATTAGAGTTAAACAGGTATTAAAAATGAGGAATCTTTTAATATTTGCATTTACTGAATGATTTTCGTCCGAATTATTAGAGTTAAATGCGTATTAAAAATCGGGGAATCTTTTAATATCTGCATTTACTTAATCATTGTTGTCCAAATTGTTAGAGTTAAATAGGTATTAAAAAAATTGGGAATCTTTTAATATATGCATTTACTTAATGATTGTCGTCCGAATTGTTAGAGTTAAATGGGTATTACAAATGGGGAATCTTTTAATATTTGCATTTACTTAATGATTGTCGTCCAAACTGTTAGAGTTAAATGGGTATTAAAAATGGGAAATCTTTTAATATCTGCATTTTCTTAATGATTGTCGTCCGAATTGTTAGAGTTAAAAACTTCATTTTCTTAACTTTGTTTATGCATGTTTGGCATATGGAAACCCTTTTAAGGTGCATGCTAAGTTGAAATGTTATTTTGAGAATTTAAAAACTTAAACGTTATGTGTTAATTATTAATTTCGGTTGGTGACCCTTTAAACTCTTGTTGAAATCTAGTCTTTTCCCTATCCCCTATCCCCTATCCCCTATCCCCTAT
>JBBPBS010000249.1:6037630-6055265 GCA_037974835.1 Cicer judaicum
CCTATCCCCTATCCCCTATCCCCTATCCCCTATCCCCTATCCCCTATCCCCTATCCCCTATCCCCTATCCCCTATCCCCTATCCCCTATCCCCTATCCCCTATCTGATGTGTATTGAAATACAGAAAGCAATATTCGAATACAGACATGTTGTTTTTGCCACTGACTTACTGTGTAGTCGAATACATACTGTTGTATTCAAATACAAACATGTTGTTTTGCTACTGACTTACTGTGTTTTCGAATACAGAAGGCTGTATTTGAATACAAACATGTTGTTTTTGCTGCTGACTGCTGAAACATCCTTGTATTCGAATACAAAGATGTTGTATTCGAATACAACAGTGCTATTTTATGAAAAACTTCATTTTTCAACTTTGTTTATGCATGTTTGGTATATGGAAACCCTTTTAAGGTGCAAGTTAAGTTGAAAGGTTATTATGTGCATTATTGGCAAATACTTACTGTGAGAATTAATTGTGATTGAATTAAGTGTTCTTAGTTTTTTTTGGAAAGAACAATCTTTGTAAAAGAAAGTGAGTGGAAATCCAGTATTGTGAAAGTGTGTGCGTGATCATCTAAAAGAGATCTCAATCTGATCTTGCTAGAGCTTGACGAGTAGTTCTTAAGGATAGATTGGTTGTTGTTGTAGATTAGTGTTGAGTTAGATGTATTTGCATTGAAGTGCTGGAAAGTTTGTATACATACTCAAATTATTTCTAGTAAAGGCTGGAATCGGTAAGTGATTCTAGGACTGGATGTAGACTATCGAACCGATAGTTGAACCAGTATAAAAATCCCTGGTGCACACTTCTCTATCTCAATACTCTTTATCTTGATAATACATGTGTTCTTGAATCTCTATTTTGAATAAGTTTTGAATCTATTATTGTTAAATTGGAATTAATATTAAACAAGTTGGTTTTAATATTAAGTTTATCACTTAGGAAGAAATTGGATAATATTGTTAATAATATTGTGTATAACTTCCGAAGCATAGAGGCCATTCCACCAACAATTGGCATCAAGAGCCAAATCTTTTAGATTATTTTGAAAAAGAAAATGACCTCTATTGAATTCTTGGGCGAAGGTGCCTCTTTAGCTAGACCTCATGCCTTTAATGGGTCTGCTTATATGTACTAGAAAGGAAGAATGCTTATCTTTCTAGAGGCAAGTGGTCTTGACATATTAGATACAGTAGAAAATGGTCCTTATGTTCCTAGACTTGATGGTACTGATGGAGCATTAATCATGAATCCAATATCTGATTGGTCTGATGATGATAAGAAAAAAGTTGGTTATAATGCAAAAGCCAAAAATATAATAACTTCTGCATTGAGTGCCGATGAGTTTTTCAGGGTATCAAATTGAAAAACCGCCAAAGAAATGTGGGATATACTCCAAGAAACTCATGAAGGCACAATTGATGTCAAGAGGGCCAGAACTAACACTCTGATGCATGAATATGAACTCTTCAATATGAAGAAGGATGAGTCTATCAATGACTTGCAGACAAGGTTCAGACATGTCAATAAACAAACTGAATGCTCTAGGGAAAGTAATTGACAATAAGCAACAAATAAACAAAGTAATGAGATACTTGACAAGAGAATGGCAACCTAAGGTCACTGCAATATCTGAATCAAAGGATCTTGGAAGCATGACCATTGCCACCCTCTTTGGAAAACTCAAAGAATAAAAAGCTTCAGCAAGAATGAGACAAATGATAGCAAGGTGATAACATGCTATGCATATGCAAAATCAGGCCACATTAAGTCTGAATGTTTTCAACTACAAAATAGAAACAAGTTTGTGAAAGCTAAAGGCAAGGATCAATCATCTTCAAAAACTAAAAGAACCTACATAGCTTGGAATGACAATGATGAAGAATCTTCTGAAAATTCAGAAGCAGAAGAAGCAAACTTGTGTCTAATGGCAAATACTGACTCAGATTCAGATAGCGATGTAAGTACTACCACTAATCCCTCTTATGAAGAATTGCATGATGCTTTCAATGAATTGCGTGATGAACATATTAAGGTAGTCAAACAATTGATTTGCACTAAGAAAATGCTAGAAAAACAATGCATGATGTATGAAGAAATTAAAAAAGATCATAAGTTGCTTGAAGACATGAATGCACTTTTGAAAAAGGAAGCACGTGATAAACTCAGTAGTTTTAATGCACTTGAAAGAAAGGTTGAATCACTATAATTTGATTTAGCAAAATTTACTAGTGGTAGAAACAACCTAAATGTTCTTCTTGGCAATCAAAGGAATCATAATGAAGGAACTAAAACTATAGAGGAATCTGTTCATGTCAAATTTGATGAAATGTTTACCAAAAACTTGAACAGTACCCCTCTTATAATTGGTGATTCTCTTGATGAAATTGTAGAATCAGATCCAAAAGAACCAAATGAAACATTACCTCCAACTGACATGGATTATATAGAACCTATAAGAGAAGATGACTTACCTAAGAAATGGAAATTCAACAAAAACCATCCTATTGACAACATCATAGGAAAAATTTCTAAAGGGGTTGCTACTAGAAAATCTCTTAGACACTTATGTAATTTCACAGCTTTTGTTTCTCAAGTAGAACCTAAGAATATAAAAGAAGCTCTTTTGTACAATGATTGGATAATTGCCATGCAAGAAGAGCTTAATCAATTTGATAGAAACAAAGTATGGATCTTAGTTCCTAAACCAAAAAACAAGCATATTATTGGAACTAGATGGGTGTTTAGGAATAAGATGGATGAGAATGGAGTAATAACAAGAAATAAGGCTAGACTAGTTGCTAAAGGATACAACCAGGAGGAAGGTATTGATTATTATGAGACTTATGCCCCTGTAGCCAAATTAGAAGCAATTAGGATTTTGCTTGCCTATGCTTGTATCATGGATTTTAAATTGTATCAAATGGATGTAAAGAGTGCTTTTCTGAATGGAGATATCCAAGAGGAGGTTTATGTTAGTCAAACTCCAGGATTTGAGGATCCTGCTTTTCAAAACCATGTTAATAAACTAACAAAAGTTCTCTATGGATTGAAACAAGCTCCAAGAGCTTGGTATGAAAAACTCAGTAATTTTCTCATGCAACAAAATTTTTTAAGAGGAAATGTTGATAAAACACTCTTTATAAAGAAAAAGGGAAAAGACATTCTGCTTGTCAAAATTTTTGTTGATGACATAATTTTTGGATCCACAAATAGTAAGCTTTGCAAATAATTTGAAAATATGATGAAAGGAAGATTTGAAATGTTCATGATTGAAGAATTAATCTTCTTCTTAGGATTTCAAATCAATCAAAGCTAGAATGGAATTTTCCTAAGTTAAACCAAGTATTGTAATGATCTCTTAAAGAAGTTTGGCTTTGATAAATTTAAATCCATTGATACACCCATGAGTCAAGCTTGTCATTTAGAAAAAGATGAAAAGGAAAAATTTGTAGATATGACCATGTTTAGAGGAATGATAGGATCTTTATTATATCTTACAGCTAGTAGACCTGACATTATGTTTAGTGTATGCATGTGTGCAAGATATCAAGCTAATCCTAAGGAATCCCGTCTAAGTGCAGTCAAAAGAATTTTCAGATATCTAATAGGAACCAAAAATCTAGGTTTATGGTATCATAAGGGATCAACTTGCACTCTTGTTGGCTATTCTGATTCTGATTTTGCTGGTTGCAAATTAGACAGAAAAAGTACATCTGGTACTTGCCATCTATTAGGGAATTCACTTGTATCTTGGCATATCAAGAAGCAAAATAGTGTTGCACTTTCAACAAGTGAGGCTAAATATGTAGCTGCTGGAAATTGTTGTGCACAAATATTATGGATGAAATAACATCTTTCTAACTTTGATGTTGATCTTGGAATTAGGCCAATAATGTGTGACAACACTAGTGCCATAAATATCACAAAGAATCCTGTTGTGCACTCAATAACAAAGCATATAGAGATTAGACATCATTTCATTAGGGATCAATACCAAAATGGTAATATCATGCTTGAATATATTAGTACATCTGATCAATTAGCTGATATCTTTACCAAAGCCCTACCCAAAGAAAGTTTCTACTATATTAGAAAGAAACTTGGTATAATGGATCAAAATGAAATATGATCTCTGTGCAAAATCGATTGACACATCGATGTTTCCTCTAAATTCAATAACTTGCAATAGATAAGTCGATTTGCACATCGATTATCCTGTGTCAAAATTGCAAATTAGTATTACAAAATCGAATTCACAAGCGATTTATGCTACAGAATTTCTCAATTGTGAAAATATAAAACACAACAATCGATTTCATATTCGATTTAGTGATCTATGTTAGCAATAAATGCTGAACGAAATCGATGTGACAAAATATACATCAATCTAATCGATTGGTGAATCAATTGAGGATATGAAAAATTGTTTAAAAAAATCGATTTCATAATCGATTATTTCTCCCAGAAATCCAAAGATTTGAGAAATTTTCCAAACTCACTTTCACTTTCCTCCAAAAACGGTAACAAAATCGATTTGACAATCGAAGTGTTGTGCGCAAATGAGAAATAAAATCGATTTAGAAATCGACTCTGAATAGTACTATTTAAAATCCTAAATCGATTTCTCAACACATTTTCAAACTTCTCATACTCGATTTCTCAACACATTTCTCCCCAAACTCGATTTCTCTGTACTTTGCTACTCCTCTAAACTTCTCAAACCTCTCAATCTTCCTAAATCTCTCTAATGGAAAGAGTTAAACAAACAAGTGAGAAACCCACCTCTTC
Source organism: Cicer judaicum (assembly GCA_037974835.1). Taxonomy (NCBI): domain Eukaryota; kingdom Viridiplantae; phylum Streptophyta; class Magnoliopsida; order Fabales; family Fabaceae; genus Cicer; species Cicer judaicum. The sequence continues at coordinate 6,042,426 of JBBPBS010000249.1, forward strand.
CTCAACCTCTAGTGGCAGAACTCTTTCTCCTCAACCTACTTCACCTCCTGCAAAAAGAGTGTCTATACCAACTCATAAGATTGTGGCAAAGGATAAAGGGAAAGCCATTGCCATTGAGGACGTTGTTCTTTCCCCTGCATTCCTAAAGAGGAAAATCCATGAGGCAAGAACTCTGGATTTTTCCTACTTTGATGCAAATGGATTCACCTTCCAACAACATCTCAGATTTCATGGATTGCTAGATTTTCTCTCCTGCCCTTTGGAAATCTATCCAAGACTTGTTAAAGCCTTCTACTCAAACTTCACCCTCACAGACACTGGTTTTGAGTCTGAAGTTAAAGGCAAGAAAATTTCCATGTTTTTTAGGGAGTTCTCCAAGCTATCAGGACTACCCTTCTATGGAGAAGCTGCTGATGGCATACCCAACACTGATTCTACTGATGATGCTTGGGAAACATCAGTAGATAGACACACAGCCATTCAAGACTTGATGGTTGAAGGGTTTGTGGAAAGAGAATCTCTCTCAACTGGTCAAATGAAGGTCCAGCATAGGATGCTGATTTATGTGCTAACCAGAATGTTGGTACCTAGATCAGGGAACCATGCTGTAGTTAAGAGGCTTGACATTACTCGTCTTTGGGGCCTTTACAAGGAACTCAAAATGAGTTGGGCGTGGATTGTACTGGTTAATATGTTACAAACAACACAAGGAAAGCAAATGCTCCCTTACCCTTAGGTGATCACCAAGATTCTGAGACACTTAAAAATATCATGTTTGAATGAAGAATCAATAAAGACAACTCTAATTTTTGGTGAGTCAATTGTCAACCAAATGCAATTGAAGAAGATCAATGGTATTTGGACAAGGGCTCAACCAAATGTTGAACAAGCTGAGCAAGATGAAAACCAATATGAGGTTTTAGCTAAGTTGCTGGAATTTATGGAGTCTCAGGCTGCTCACAATGCTAAAGTGGAAGCCTCCCTTAGGAAACTCCAAGCAACCCTCAACTCAATTGTTCAAGATGTAGATGCCATCCAAGACCATTTGGGTCTCAAGATGTCATTTGCAGACATAGCTGACATTGGCACACAAGTGGCCAATCAAAAAGACCAACCTCATTCCCCCACTGCTACAAATGTTGCTGACACACAAGCAACTGAAGAAATAAACCCTATTAACCCTGATAGTTCTGAACCTCATGGTGATAATGAGGAACATCCCTAGATTAGTTGTTTAGGTTTTTATTTTCTTTGTTGTTTTGTAGTTTTTCTGTTTTTTTTAGTATATCTCTGGTTGTTTTGAATCATTATTCTCTCCTGTATTTCATTTTTGAATTTAATGATAAAGGGGGAGAATTTGACTGAATTTAACTTGGAGAAATTGAATGAATTTAACTTGTGTTTATGCTTATCTTATCATGTATACTGAAAATGGAATCTGAAATTGCAAATTAAAATGAATTATGAATTCTAAAATTCAAGGGGAGTTTTTTAATATTTATTATAAAGTTAAGTTTTAATTTTGAAATGTAAACTCAAAGTTAAATTGTATGTTTGTCATTTAATCAAAAAGGGGGAGATTGTAAGATATATGCCTCATTGACTATGATTTTGAAATAACATTCAAACATACAATGTATATGCATTATCTGATTAATCTAATAGTTTGAGTTGAGATACATTTTAGGAAAGAATCAAACAATACAGAATCAAACACTACACTTTGAAAAATCTTGGATCTCAAACAATCCAGCAAAGATTGATCATGTCATACAAGGCTTGAAGATTATGTGTAAATTTGTCTAGTGTTCATAGTGTTTATTAGTTAGATTCATCATTATGATTTCACACATCTAATATTTGAAAATTCAAACTGAAATCATAAAATAAGTGTGTCAATCAATCAATTGGTTAATCGATTTTCTAATTCATAGAACAAAGTTTTCACTAAGTTAATCGATTAGCAAATCGATTGGTAAATCAATTGGTTAATCGATTTTCTGGTTCACAGAACAAACCTGTCACTGAGTTAATCGATTAGCACATCGATTAATTAAATGTCTTTATCAGACCTATGACTGAGTTAATCGATTAGCAAATCGATTACTTAAATTTCTTCATCAGACCTGTGTTCTATGATTAAAAGAAATCGATTACACAATTGATTGATACACTTTTCTTAAGTTACAAGTTGTTACTAATCAATTAGTTAATCGATTTACTAATCAATTAGTTAATCGATTGCATGAATGAATTAGTTCATCATTTATCAGAAACATATTGCATAAACGATTGGCACATCGATTTTCGTTAAATATTTGAGTTACAAGGACAAATCTGTCGATTGGCAAATCGATTTGATTAAGTGTTTGACGTACTGGGACAAATCAGTCGATTGGCAAATCAATTTGATTAAATGTCTGAGTTACAGGGAAAAATTAGCCCATTGCCAAATCGATTATGTTTATGAAAGTGAATCGACTGAGTAATCGATTGTTTGATCTCGCATTTTGAACAAAACAATTATAATCGATTATTCAATCGATTATGATATGAACCGAGTATCAGTTTCTGATATATACATTAAAAGAATCGAATAGCAAATCGATTAGTTCATCTATTTCAAGATTCAAGAAAAACAAGAAACGCGATAATCGATTAGGGATTCGATTGATCTGGTAATACGCATTAATAAAATGGATTGGGAAATCGATTTGTCTGAAGTTTTTCTGAATCTATATAAACTGAATCAATCACAATTTTTCCAACATACAGAATACAGTTAGAAAACAGAAAGAATTTCATTGGTTTTTTGAAAAATACACTTGGAGAAAAATTGTTGTAACTCACAAACATTATTGGCATTAGTGTGAGAATTCATTGCGATTGAATCAAGTGTTCTTAGTTCTTTTTGAAAGAAAAATCTTTGTTAAAGAAAGTGTGTGGAAGTCCAGTATTGTGAAACTGGTGGTCATCTTTTAGAGTGTGTGTGATCATCTATAATTGATCTCAATCTGATCTTGCTAGAGCTTGGCGAGTAGTTCTTAAGGATAGATTGGTTGTTGTTGTAGATTGATGTTGAGTTAGATGTATAGGCATTGAAGTGCTGGAAAGTTTGTAAACATACTCAAATCATTTCAAGTAAAGGCTGGAATCGGTTAGTGATTGCAGGACTGGATGTAGACTATCGAATTGATAGTGGAACCAGTATAAAAATCTCTAGTGCACACTTCTCTATCTCTATACTCTTTATCTTGATACGACATGTGTTCTTGACTCTCAAATCATTTCAAGTAAAGGCTGGAATCGATAAGTGATTCCAGGACTAGATGTAGACTATCGAATCGATAGTGGAACCAGTATAAAAATCCCTGGTGCACACTTCTCTATCTCTATACTCTTTATCTTGATACTACATGTGTTCTTGACTCTCTGTTTTATTATTAAGTTCATCACTTAGAAAATGGTCCTTATATGCCTGGACTTGCTGGTACTGATGGAGCATTATTCATGAAACCAAGATCTGATTGGTCTGATGATGATAAGAAAAAAGATGGCTATAATGCAAAAGCCAAAAATATAATAACTTCTGCTTCGATAGTCTACATAATTTCAGGGTATCAAGTTGCAAAACCCCCAAAGAAATGTGGGATCCACTCCAAGAAACTCACGAAGGCACAATTGATGTCAAGAGGGCCAGAACTATCCCATATCCCATATCCCCATATCCCCTATCCCCTATCCCCTATCCCCTATCCCCTATCCCCTATCCCCTATCCCCTATCCCCTATCCCATATTCCCTATCCCCTATCCCCTATCCCCTATCTCCTATCCCTTATATACCTTATCCTCTATATCCCCCATCCCCTATCTCCTATCCCATTTATACCTTATCCCTTATATCCTCTATCCCCTATATCCCTTATATCCCTTATCCCTTATCCCTTATCCCATATCCCTTATCCCATATTCCCTATAACCCATATTCCCCAAAATGTATATCCCTTATCCCCTATCCCCTATCCCCTGTATCCTTTATCCCTTATATCCTCTTTCTCATATCCTCTATCCTCTATCCCCTATTTCCTAACCCCTATATCCCTTATCCCCTATATCCCCTATCCCGTATCCATTATCCCTTATCCCTTATCCCCTATTACCTATACCCTATCCCATGTCCCCTATCCCCTATTTCACCAATCCTTTATCCCATTTCACATATCACCTTTCCTCTATCCCATGTCCCCTATCACCTATGAGCTATCACTTATCAACTACCACTTATTAATGATCACTTATCAGTTATCACTTATCACTTAACAGCTACCACTTATCAATTATCCCCTATCCCATATCACCTATTATCAGCTATCTCTTATCACTTATTAGCTAACACTTATTAATTTTCAATTATCACCTAACCCCTATCCCCTGCCCCTTGATCCCTATCCCCTATCCCCTATCTCTTGTGAATTATAATGACTTAACTATTTATCCAAAGGTGTTACCTTATTTATTTCTCTGTTCTATTTTAATTTGTTTTAAAATAAATACACCCTCTCTTTGAAAATCGGGGTGTTACATATCCCTTGTCCCTTATTCCGTATTAATTGATTTTAAGGTAAATGAGTATTTAAGATAATCATAAATAAATAAAATAAAATTGTATTTTTACGTTTAAAGTTTTGTTAATTAATGTCTCAAAAAAATGGGATGTTACAGTTAAAGCAACTCGTAATATGATATTATGATCACTCATAAATCGAAAGGACTATGACACAAAAACTACTCTAAAAGAACAATGGTACTATGATCACTCATAAATCGAATGGACTACGACACAAAAATTGTTCTAAATGGACAATGGTATTATGACTACTCAAAAATCAAATGGATCGAAAATTGAAGGGACTGCATCCAATTTTGGTGTGTTTTTCATAAGAGTTTTACATTCTTTATAATATGATGAAAGCAAACCCACATATGTTAAATATCCAATTTGGGACTTTAGTATTTATAAGGTTGAAAACTACTCAATATATGCTTGAGACATTTCCAACGTGGGACTTCAACAAATTTTGAATTCACACACTAACATACTATATGTTTCCAACAATCCCCCACTTAAATTAAAAAGTGTTTATGAACTAGCACCAAACGCATCTATAAGATTGTACAAAAGAAGACTTGTCTTCCGACCTGAATCTTTGTATAGTAAGTAAGATTCATATTCAACAAATGCGACTCAAAGGCATAAACTCTATAAGACCCATAATTTTAAATTATACTTTATATATTTTGGTATTGAACTCGGAGGCTTTTTAGCCAAGTTATTAATATTTTGTGAGTTTAAATGCCCAAATTGTTAGAGTTAAATGGGTATTACAAATCTGGAATCTTTTAATATTTGCATTTACTTAATGATTGTGGTCCAAATTGTTAGAGTTAAATGGGTATTAAAAATGGGGAATCTTTTAATATCTGCATTTTCTTAATGATTGTTGTCCGAATTGTTAGAGTTAAATGGGTATTAAAAATAGGGAATCTTTTAATATCTGCATTTACTTAATGATTGTTTCCCGAATTGTTAGAGTTAAATGGGTATTAAAAATGGGGAATCTTTAATATATGCATTTAGTTAATGATTGTCGTTCGAATTGTTAGAGTTAAATGGGTATTAAAAATGGGGAGTCTTTTAATATATGCTTTTACTTAACGATTTTCGTGGATAGAGTCAGAGTATACACTTGCATTTCATAGTACATGGCGACCGAATGGGCCATGGTGTTAGTGGTGACCGGATGGGCCATGAGATAATTCCAGGTGATTTGTTGGTTCATCTTATCCTTGTGGGGATTGTCTCGTCGTGTAAGACTTACGATAGACTGCAGGTGTTTAGTAAATCATGCTGACCCGTGATAGGTAGCACCTCGATAATAAAGTACTTCGACCTGTGATAGGTGGTACATTTATGATTTACGGCCCTTCACGGAGGGTTTTGGTTTGGAATTCTGAGTCCATGCATTTTGACATATACCCATTGGATTAGGGTGTTTGGCACGTGAGTCGTGTTTGATTCAAGATTATGATTGAGTGTTTGAACTCAAGTTGTCGTGGTGATTGTACTATAATTGCTAAGTGTGAATGTTTTGGAATTGTGTGTAAGTGTGATTGATTGCAAAACCATTTCGACACTCAAGTTTTTGTGGTGATTGTGTTATAATTGCTAAGTGTGAATGTTTTGGAATTATGTGTAAGTGTGATTGATTGCAAAACCATTTCGAAACACAAGATGTCGTGGTGATTGCGCTATAATTGTTAAGTGTGATTGTTTGGATTTGTGTGTAAGTGTTGATTGGTTTCGAAACCCTTTAAAAAGATGAATTTCGCTGTTTTTCTATTGTTGTCTAATGTGTATTCGAATACAGATATATTGTTTTTGCCACTGACATACTGTGTAGTCGAATACAGACTGTTGTATTCGAATATAGACATGTTGTTTTGCTACTGACTTACTGTGTAGTCGAATACAGAAGGCTGTATTTGAATACAAACATGTTGTTTTCATTGTTGACTGCTGAAACAACCTTGTTTTCGAATACAGAGATGCTGTATTCGAATACAACAGTGCTATATTGTTAAAAACTTCATTTTTTAACTTTGTTTATGCATGTTTGGCATATGGAAACCCTTTTAAGGTGCATGCTAAGTTGAAAGGTTATTTTGTGCATTTAAAAACTTAAACGTTATGTGTTAATTGTTAATTTCGGTTGGTGACCATTTACACTCTTGTGGAAATCTGGGCTTTTTCTCATATTAGAACTGGGACCATCCTACCAGTTAGTACCCTTTGGAAGGGAATGTAGTTGGATACACCTGACTCGAGCTGTGTTAGGAGGATCTTGCGGGGCGTGTAAAGATCACTCGGGATGTATAATTTTGTAGAATGATCAGATTACGTTGACGTATAGGGACTAGATGCTCACATATATGACGTTGTGTAAAGACCATTCAGTGGCATATATGACGTTGCCAACGATGCTCACATATTCAGTTTGTCTAACACATTCGCTAGTGTTATTCTTTGTAGTTTATGGGATATGGGATAGGCAATATGGGATATGGGATATAGGATAGGGGACAAGGGATATAGGGGATAGGGGATAGGGGATAGGGGATAGGGGATAGGGGATATAAGGGATTTTGGGGATGCGATATAGGAGATACTGTATATAGCGGATAGGGGATAGGTGATAACTGATAGGTGATAGATTGATTATAGATGATAGGGGATACGGGATAACGTATAGGGGATAGGTGATAGGGGATATAGGGGATAGAGGATATAGGGGATAAAGGATGGAGGATGGGGGATATAAGGGATTTATGGTATAAGATATAGGGGATAGGGGATATAAGGGATTTAAGGGATAGGATATAGGGGCTACGGGATAAAGGGGATAGAGGATAGGGGATGGGGGATCGGGGATAGAGGATATAGGGGATACGGGATACGGTATACGAGATACAGGATACTGGATAGGGGATACGGGATACGGGATACTGTATAGGGGATTGGGGATATAGGGGACAGGGGATATAAGGGATAGAGGATACGGGGGATAGGGGATAAAAGATATAGGATACGGGATACTGGATACGGGATAGGGGATAGGGGTTAAGGGATAGGGGATAGTGGATAAGGGATAGGGGATAGGGCATAGGGCATAGGGGATAGAGGATTAGGGACAGGGGTTACGTGATACCGGATACGGGATATGGGACACGTGATACGGGATACTAGATATGGGATACGTGATACGAGATACTGGATAGGGGATATAGGATAGGGGATATAAGGGATAGAGGATACGGGGGATAGGGGATAAGGGATATAGGATACGGGATAGAGGATTTAGGGGATAGGGGATACGGGATACGAGATACGGGATAGGGGATATAGGGTATAGGGGATATAGGGGATATAGGGGATATAGGGGATAGGGGATATAGGGGATAGGGGATATGGGATAGGGGATATAAGGGATAGAGGATACGGGGGATATAGGGATAGGGAATATAAAGGATAGAGGATACGGGGGATATAGGGATAGGGGATATAGGGGATAGGGGATAGGGGATAGAGGACAGGGGATAAGGGATATGGGATAGGGGATAGGAGATAGGGGATAGGGTATAGGGGATAGGGGATATGGGATAGGGGATATAAGGGATAGAGGTTACGGGGGATATAGGGATAGGGGATATGGGATATGAGATATGGGATAGTTCTGGCCCTCTAGACATCAATTGTGCCTTCATGAGTTTCTTGGAGTGTATCCATCATTTCTTTTGCGGTTTTGCAATTTGATACCCTGAAAAACTCATCCGCACTCAAAGCATAAGTTATTATATTTTTGGCTTTTGCATTATAGCCAACTTTTTTCTTATCATCATCAGACCAATCAAATATTGGTTTCATGATTAATGCTCCATCAGTACCAGCAAGTTTAGGCACATAAGGACCATTTTCTACTGCATCTAATATGTCAAGACGACTTGCCTCTAGAAAGATAAGCTTTCTTTCTTTCCAGTACATATAAGCAGATCCATTAAAGGCAGGGGTTCTAACTAAAGAGGCACCTTCCCCCAAGAATTCAATGGAGGTCATTTTCTTTTTTAGAAATAGTATATAAGATCAGGCTCTTGCGGCCAATTGTTGGTGGAATGGCCTCTATCCTTAGGAAGTTATACTCAATATTATTAACAAGATTATCTAATTTCTTCCTAAGTGATGAACTTTATATTAAAACCAACTTGTTTAATATTAATTCCAATTTAACAATAATAGATTCAAAACTTATTCAAAATAGAGATTCAAGAACACATGTATTATCAAGATAAAGAGTATAGAGATAGAGAAGTGTGCACCAAGGATTTTTACAAAGATTGTTGTTTCAAAAAGAACTAATAACACTTGATTGAGTCACAATGAATTCTCACACTAAGTATTTGCCAATAATGTTTGTGAGTTACAAAAAATGTTAGATGATCACACACAGTCTACATCCAGGGATTTTTATACTGGTTCAACTATCGATTCGATAGTCTACATCCAGTTCTAGAATCACTTACCTATTCTAGCCTTTACTAGAAACGATTTGAGTATATTTACAAACTTTCCAGCACTTGAATGCCTATACATTTAACTCAACATCAATCTACAACAACAACCAATCTATCATTAAAAACTACTCGCCAAGGTCTAGCAAGATCATATTGAGATCTCTTTTAGATGATCACACACAGTCTAAAAGATGACCACCAGTTTCACAATACTGGATTTCCACACACTTTCTTTTACAAAGATTGTTCTTTCAAAAAGAACTAAGAAGAGTTGATTCAATCACAATGAATTCTCACACTAAATATTTGCCAATAATGTTTGTGAGTTACAACAATTTTTCTCCAAGTGTATTTTTTGAAAAACCAATGAAATTCTTTCAGCTTTCTATCTGTATTCTGTATGTTGTAAAAATTGTGATTGATTCAGTTTATATAGATTCAGAAAAACTTCAGACAAATCGATTTCCCAATCGATGTTATTTATGCGTATTATCAGATCAATCAATTCCCTAATCGATTATCGCGTTTCTAGTTTTTCTTGAATCTTGAAATAGATGAACTAATCGATTTGCTATTCGATTCTTTTAATGCATATATCAGAAACATATACTCAGTTCATATCAGAATCGATTGAATAATCGATTATAAATGTTTTGTTCATAATGCGAGATCAAACAATCGATTACTCAATCGATTCACTTTCATAAACATAATCGATTTGGCAATGGGCTAATTTTTCCTTGTAACTCAAACATTTAATCAAATCGATTTGCCAATCGACTAATTTGCCCAGTAACTCAAACATTTAATCAAATCGATTTTCCAATCGACTAATTTGTCCCTGTAACTCAAATATTTAACGAAAGTATTTTGCCTTTGTTGTTGTCCCCATACTTTACATATCCTCCATCTTTCAAATTCAGAGACAAGAATTTTGATTTGTCTCTAGTCATATGCTTGGAACATCGACTGTCTAGGTACCATGAGTGAGTTTTGGATATCAAGCATATCTGCAAAACAGAATTCAAACTTTGGTTTTAGGTACCCAATTTAGATTGGTTCCTTGAGGGTTAGTCTTAATTAGAGGTTTCTTTACTCTCAAAACTTGTTTCCATCCCTTGTTAGCAAGCTTTTTCAGTTTACAATTAAAAGATATGTGTCCCTTTTTGCAACAAAAATTGCATGAAAAATCAGAGGATGTACTTTGAGTTGATTTAATGAAAACATCATGAATTGGTTTTGATCCAACAAATTTATGATTCTTTTGAGCATTACTATTTGGTCTATAGCCAATTTCAAATTTTTTATTATGATTCTTTTGAGCATTCTCATTTGGTCTATAGCCAATTCCAGATTTTTCATTATTATTCCTTTGATTGCCAAGAAGAACATTCAGGTTGTTTTTACCACTAGTAAATTTTGCTAAATCAAATTGTAGTGATTCAACCTTTCTTTCAAGTTCATTAAAACTATTGAGTTTATCATGTGCTTCCTTTTTCAAAAGTGCATTTATGTCTTCAAGTAAGTTATGATCCTTTTTAATTTCTTCATACATCATGCATTGTTTCTCTAGCATTTTCTTAGTGCAAATCAATTGTTTGACTACCTTAATGTGTTCATCATAAAATTCATTGAAAGCATCATGCAATTCTTCATAAGAGGGATTAGAGGTAGTACTTACATTGCTATCTGAATCTGAGTCAGTATTGACCATTAGACACAAGTTTGCTTCTTCTGAATTTTCAGAAGATTCTTCATCATTGTCATTCCAAGCTATGTAGGCTCTTTTAGTTTTTGAAGATGATTGATCCTTGCCTTTAGCTTTCACAAACTTGTTTCTATTTTGTAGTTGAAAACATTCAGATTTAATGTGGCCTGATTTTCCACATTCATAGCATGTTATCACCTTACTATCATTTGTCTCATTCTTGCTGAAGCTTTTTGTTCTTGAATTGGATGGATTTTTTGGTTGGTTTCCTTTCTTTTTCAGAAATTTCTTGAACTTTTTGACCTGCATTCTGATTTCAGGTTCTTCATCAGTTTCACTCTCGGAATCATCATTACAGGTTTCAGGTTCAGATTTTACTTTGAAACCTTGAGCTTTCAGAGATAGTCCCTTCCTTTTCCGATCAGTTTGCTCTGACTCATTCAACCGGTGCAGCTCCATTTCATGTTCTCTGAATTTTCCAAAGACGATGGCAATGGTCATCCTTCCAAGATCCTTTGATTCAGATATTGCAGTGACCTTAGGTTGCCATTCTCTTGTCAAGCATCTCATTACTTTGTTTATTTGTTGCTCATTGTCAATTACTTTCCCTAGAGCATTCAAATTGTTAATGACATGTGTGAACCTTGTCTGCAAGTCATTGATAGACTCATTCATCTTCATATTAAAGAGTTCATATTCATGCATTAGAGTGTTAGTTCTGGCCCTGTTGACATCAATTGTGCCTTCATGAGTTTCTTGGAGTGTATCCCACATTTCTTTGGCGGTTTTGCAATTTGATACCCTGAAAAACTCATCAGCACTCCAAGCAGAAGTTAAAGAGGAACCTTCGCCCAAGAATTCAATAGAGGTCATTTTCTTTTTCAGAAATAGTCTAAAAGATCAGGCTCTTATTGCCAATTGTTGGTGGAATGGCCTCTATCCTTATGAAATTATACACAATATTGTTAACAAGATTATCCAATTTCTTCCTAAGTGATGAACTTAATATTAAAACTAACTTGTTTAATATTAATTCCAATTTAACAGTAATAGATTCAATACTTATTCAAAACAGAGATTCAAGAACACATGTGTTATCAAGATAAAGAGTACAGAGATAGAGAAGTGTGCACCAGAGATTTTTATACTAGTTCAACTATCGATTCAATAGTCTACATCCCGTCCTGGAATCACTTACCGATTCCAACCTTTACTAGAAATGATTTGAGTATGTTTACAAACTTTCCAGCACTTCAATGCCTATACATCTAACTAAACACCAATCTACAACAACAACCAATCTATCCTTAAGAACTACTCGCCAAGCTTTAGCAAGATCAGATTGAGATCTCTTTTAGATGATCACACACTCTAACAGATGACCATCAGTTTCACAATACTAGATTTCCACACACTTTCTATTACAAAGATGGTTCTTTGAAAAAGAACTATGAACACTTGATTCAATTACAATGAATTATCACACTAAGTATTTTCCAATATCACCTATCCCCTATCCCTATAACTATCCCTATCCCTATCCCCTATCCCCTATCCCATACTCCGTATCCCATATCCCATATCCCATATATCCTCTATCCCCGATCCCCAATACGTCTATCATCTATTCCATATCCCCTATCCCCAATCCCTCTATCATCTATTCCATATCCCCTATCCACAATCCCCTATTACTTATCACTTATCCCCTATCCCCCTATCCCCTATCTCCTATCCCCTATCACCTATCATCTATCAAATATCACCTATCCCCTATCCCCTATCCCCTATCCCCTATCCCCTATCCCCTATTCCATATCCCCTATCCGCTATCCTATATTACCTATCACTTATCCCCTATCCCGTATCCTCTATCTTCTATCCCTTATCACCTATCACCTATCACCTATCACCTATCACCTATCACCTATCACCTATCACCTATCACCTATCACCTATCACCTATCACCTATCACCTATCACCTATCACCTATCACCTATCACC
>JBBPBS010000249.1:6055375-6080382 GCA_037974835.1 Cicer judaicum
TCCCCTATCCCCTATCCCCTATCCCCTATCCCCTATCCCCTATCCCCTATCCCCTATCCCCTATCCCCTATCCCCTATCCCCTATCCCCTATCCCCTATCCCCTATCCCCTATCCCCTATCCCCTATCCCCTATCCCCTATCCCCTATATCCCCTACCCCCCAATATCCGCTACCCCCAATATCTCCTATATCCCTTATCCCCTATCCTATATCCCATATCCCATATTCGCTATCCCATATCCTATAAACTACAAAGAATAACATTAGCGAATGTGTTAGACAAATTGAATATGCGAGCATCATTGGCAGCCTCATATATGCCTCTGACTGCATTAGATTCGACATTGCCTATATCGAGGGACTATTGTGCATGTTTACCAACACTATCGAGAAGCTTCATGAGATGCCTTAAAAGGACCACGAGTCTCATATTACATTATAAAATACTTTTTGATGTCCTTGAAAGATACAGTGATGCTAATTGGAACACTTTATCATATGACTCCAAAGCAACCAATGGTTATATTTTTTGTATAACTAATGGTCTTATATCTTCAAAATCGAAGAAACAAACAATATTAACTCGTCCACCATGGAGTCTGAAATGATAGCACTAGCTACTGCTAATGAAGAAGTAAGTTGATTGAGATGTTTGCTAATTGAGATCCTTTCATGGGAAAAACCTTTGTTAGCTGTGTTGATTCATTGCAACAGTACTACGAATATTACAAATATTGAGAATTGTTATTACAACAGTAAGAGACGACAAATTCATAAAAATAAAGAAATAAATAAAGAAATACCTTTGGATAAACATTTAAGTCATAACACAACAACAAATAAGTCAATATATTTTACAAGCAGCGGAATAGTTTTTGAAATACAAATCCAAAGTATTTACACATCAAAAAGTGGTACATGGAACTCATCAATAATAAAATGTCAAGCTTACAATATTGGTATAGGTACAGTGTTCCAAATTAAAATAAACACATCCCAAAAGAAAGACATCTAGTCCCTATACATCAACCTAATCTGATCATTCTACAAAAAAAGTATACATCCCGAGTGATCTTTACGCGCCCCGCAAGATCCTCCTAACACAGCTCTAGTCAGGTGTGTCCAACTACATTCCCATCCAAAGGGTACTAACCGATAGGATGGTCCTGGTTCTCATCTGAGGGAAAAGCCTAGATTTCCACAATAGTGTAAAGGGTCACCAAGCAAAATTAACAATTAACACATCACATTTAAGTTTTAAAATGCACAAAATAACCTTTCAACTTAGCATGCACTTTAAAAGGGTTTCCAAATGCCAAACATGCATAAACAAAGTTAAAAAATGAAGTTTTTAACAAAATAGCACTGTTGTATTCGAATACAGCATCTTTGTATTCGAACACAAGGCTGTTTCAACAGTCAGCAATGAAAACAATATGTTTGTATTCAAATACAGCCTTCTGTATTCGACTACACAGTAAGTTAGTAGCAAAACAACATGTTTGTATTCGAATACAATAGTCTGTATTCGACTACACAATAAGTCAGTGGCAAAAACAACATGTCTGTATTCGAATATAGCTTTCTGTATTCAAATACACATTAGACAGCAGCAGAAAAACAGCAAAATTTAGCTTTTTAAAGGGTTTCGAAACCAATCAACACTTACACACAAATCCCAACAATCACGCTTAACAATTATAGCGCAATCACCACGACATCTTGAGTTTCGAAATGGTTTTGCAATCAATCACACTTACACATAATTCCAAAACATTCACACTTAGCAATTATAACAAAATCACCACGACAACTTGAGTTTCGAAATGGTTTTGCAGTCAATCACACTTACACACAATTCCAAAACATTCACACTTAGCAATTATAGTACAATCACCACGACAACTTGAGTTCAAACACTCAATCATAATCTGGAATCAAACACGACTCGCGTGCCAAACACCCTAATCCAATGGGTATATGTTAAAATGCATGGACTCGGAATTCCAAACCAAAACCCTCCGTGAAGGGCCGTAAATCATAATTGTACCGCCTATCATAGGCCGAAGTACTAAATTATCGAGGTGCTACCTATCACGGGTCAGCATGATTTACTAAACACGTGCAATCTATCGCAGGCCAAACACGACGCTACAATCCCCACAAGGATAAGACGAACCAACAAATCACACGGAATCATCTCGTGGCCCATCCGGTCGCCATGTACTATGAAATGCATGAGTATACTCTGACTCTATCCACGACAATCGTTAAGTAAATGATGGTGATTATAACCTCAATTTTACAGAAATATATGCAGAAAGATTTCTATTCTAACAATATGCGCAGTAGTTTTATAAATTGTAGATTTACTAAATACAAGATTACGGAAGGTCCCTAATGATCAATTCTAATGAATGTCATACAATATCAATTATTGATTATATGGAGAAATGCATCAGAAACAATTGTTACTCAAGATATTGATTTTCATGCAATCATGTCAAGACAATTAATCATGCAAAGACACTTATGACAAAATTTTTATCATGCATTCAATCAATATCAAAAACACAATAATTGCAGAAATTTAAACGAGATTAGGGAAAGAAAAGTGTACGCAGATATTTATACTGGTTCAGCCGCCTCGTGACGACTTACATCCAGTCCTAAGATCGAACCTGATCTTAGCCTTTCCAATAGAACTTCTTAGAATCAGTTTACAGATTTTACACAGCGCCTCGCCTCAATCTTAAACTATTCTCCCTGTTCTATCTTTTCCTTCCCTGAATTCCCGAGTTTAAATCCCATAAATTCTACCAAGAATACAGTCAAGTGTCTTCTTGTTGACAGTCCTCAACCTCGAAGAGCACCACTAGTTGTAACTGGATTTTCTCAAAGTAATTTGGTTACAGAAATTGAATTACAGAAATTGAAATAGATCAATTTTACAAGGTTCTTGATCTTCCTTCTTCTCTAAGCTATCTTTCTCAATTCAGTCTTTTTCAATCCTTTTTTATCACAAATGTAGATTGTTCAAGGCTGAAAAAGATGTTCAAAGTAATATCAGTTGAGAAAGGGTTAGTAGTATATTGTGTATGTTATGAAGTTGTATTATCAAAATGTTATTCACAAGTTATGAGAAGAAGAGAGTGAATGCAGTTTATATAGTTTTAGGAAAAACAACACATGAATCGATTTGGCCAATCGATTCATTAAAGTTATAAAGCACACTAATCGATTTTTCCAATCGATTTTGTGAATCTTGTTTTTCTTGAATCTTGAAACTGCATACACTAATCGATTAGTTTAAATGAGTTCTTCAAACTTGGATGAATGTTCATATTTGAATCGATATGCATAATCGACTTTGGGTGTTTTGTTCCAACAACGAGATCAAAACAAGCGATGTACTCAATCGATTCAAACATTTACATAGTCCTTAAGTCATCTCTGTTTCTAAAAACTTTTTGTACCAATCGATTTAGTCAATCGATTTCACTGGTTCCAGGGACACAGTGATTTTCATAAATCGATTTGCCTAACCGATTTAACAAGTTACATAGTTGGTTTAAATCAACGTAATCGATGTGTCTAATCGACTATGGACTTAAGTCTGAAGCACATTACATTATTTGGTTCATTCCATCGATTTACCAAGTCGATTGATGCCAAACTTATTTCAAAAGAAGTATGTTAGTGGATTGTGCTAATCGATTGCGTATGTTCCAGACCAATTTCATTTTAAAGTTAATTTTGTTAAATCGATTTGTCTAATCGATTTACTAATTGTTGGTTTGGCTTTGTGACATTCGAAATCGATTATGACAATCGACATAGACAATCAAAAAATAAAGTTGTGATTGGATCAATCGATTTGCCAAATCGATTAGCTTGCAAGGCATGCCACTGACTTGCACATTTTAATTTTAGTAAATGTACCAATCGATTTGTCTAATCGATGTAAGCAATCAGTTCAGTCTTGGTGAATTAAACAATCGATTTGCCTAATTGATTTAAGGCTAAATGGCTCTCTGAATTGCACAATTTATTTTCTAATAAATGTACCAATCGATTCACCTAATCGATTGATATCATACTTGATTTTCAGAAAATGTGCAAATCGATTTTGCCAATCGATTGCTTAATCCCAAACTGCATAATTTCATTCAACCCTGTTACAGAATCGATTTTACTAATCGATTTTCTTATGAATCTTCATGCTTTTGTTGATTTCTTGAGTTCCAAGCAATTGTCTCAAGTTTGTAGGGTTGAGTTGTTGTTCCTGAAATTTTTCTCAGTTTAGAATGTCAAATTTATTTGATGATGTATGTTTGTCAATAATATCAAAAACGAACATATGTCTAGTGAAGCTCCCCCTAAATATGAGTATCCATGCTTTTCATATAGTGAAATAAGGGTTAGAGCTAAAACAACCGAAATCGTATCAGACCAATTAGCAAGTGATTGCATATAAGAGTAAATTGCAAAAAGCATTGTTAGTATCAGAACATACTATCAAGCTTAATAAGTATCAGAGCATAAGTATAGCACATAATCATAGCATAAGTATCAGAGTATAACATAAGTAGCACAACATACTGAGTTAGTACAATTTACAAGTTAAATTTTTTTTCTCCCCTTTTGTCAGTTAAGTCAAAAAGAGGTAAAGGAGAGAAAAACTCTGAACTATGCTCCCCCTTAGGTGGTAGCAAAACTAAAAAACTGCTATACAATGAAACTGGAACAAATTAGTAACAGGAGCAGCTTGTAAAACAAATTGTATCACTGTGATAAAAAGAAACAGATTATGGCACGTACTAAAGATGAAATGCAACAAACAATATGATCATAAGCTCAACTTTATATATTCATTCAGTAGTAAGAAAATTACATAGAAATGGTGTAAGACCCATAATTTTAAAGTGTACTCTATGTAATTTGGTGTATTTTTGGTTCTGAACTCGGAGGCTTTTTAGCCAAAGTTATTAATATTTTGGAGTTTATATGACCAAAAAGATATTTTGATGCCTGATTAGAATTACTCGTCGATAAATAAATTAAATTTACTGCGGTGAATCTTTTGCAAAGAGTTTAATGCGTTATGGGTGAAAGGGTAATTTAATAAATATCTAAAGATTTGGAGATATTTTTAATTATTATTAATATATATATATATATATATATATATATGTTTATATATAAAGAAATGGGAAGGAAAGAAAAAGGGAAAAAGGAAAAACAAAGGAAAGAAAGAGAAAGGAGAGAAAAGCAAAAATTTTCCATCTTCTTCCTCCCCTGCTGCCTCGCGTGTTCACTTTCTTCCTTCCTCCATCTTCATCCATTTTCGTTGCTCTTGCTTCCTTTGAGTTCGAGAAGTGATAGTGGGTGATAGGACAAGGACTTCTCAACTTCACTCTCCCTCTTTGATCCGAAAACAAAGAAAAATGGTTTAGGGATTTCAAAACCGTCAAACACAAATCTTCCCGTTTCTTCTAGATCTAAGCTTCGTTTCACGAAGAGATAGATGCGAAATTTTCTCACCTCCGTGCTACGGTGCTAGTGGACCAACTTTGGAAGCGGCATTGCGAGCGGAGATTTTACCGAATTTACTCGCGGTACCGTAATCGAACGTGGAAGCTAACGTGAAGGTAAGGGCTCCTTCCAAACTTTTAGTTTGCATTTAGGGACTTACTTGTGGTTGTGTGGAAAAGAATTTGGTTAGGGTTAAAGTAATGTTTAGTGGAGAATGAATTTTAAACCCATTTATGTATGATTTCGGGTATATGAAACTTGTTGTGTTTGAGTGATGGATTGTGTTAATTTGTGTCGTCGTATTCAGCGTGTTCATACTTGATGTTTGTTGATTGATGTATTTTGGTGTGAATTATGGATTGAATGTGAAAGTATGTTTGACTTTGTTTTGTTTGGAATTTGAAAACCATTAAGTGAAACGAGTATTAAGAATGGGGAATCTCTTAATGTCTTGTTTACTTAATGTGAGTTTGTGAAAATCGTTTAAGTTAAATGAGAATTAAGAATGGGGAATCTCTTAATGTCTCGTTTACTTGATGTTGTTTGGAAATCGTTTAAGTTAACTGGGCGTTAAGAATGGGGAATCTCTTAATGGCTTGGTTGCTTAACGTTTGTTCTTGAAAAATCGTTTCAGTTAAATGAGTATTAAGAATGGGGAATCTCTTAATGACTTGTTTACTGAATGTCTTGTTGTGGAAATCGTTTAAGTCAAAAGTATATTAAGAATGGGGAATCTCTTAATATGTCTGTTTGCTTATGGTTGTTGTGAAAATCGTTAAGTTAAATGAGTATTAAGAATGGGGAATCTCTTGATATCTGCATTTACTTAATGTCGTCGTGAAAATGATTTTTGTGGAGAAATGAATTGTCAAGTCAAGGTGATGTCATGTGATTTGTTGGTTCATCTTGTCTGTGTTGGGATTGTCGAGTCAAGGTGATGCCATGTGATTTGTTGGTTCATCTTGTCTGTGTTGGAATTGTCGAGTCAAGGTGATGCCATGTGATTTGTTGGTTCATCTTGTCTGTGTTGGGATTGTCGAGTCAAGGTGATTCCATGTGATTTGTTGGTTCATCTTGTCCGTGTTGGGATTGTCAAGTCAAGGTGATGCCATGTGATTTGTTGGTTCATCTTATATGTGTTGGGATTGTCGAGTCAAGGTGATGCCATGTGATTTGTTGGTTCATCTTGTCTGTGTTGGGATTGTCGAGTCAAGGTGATGCCATGTGATTTGTTGGTTCATCTTATATGTGTTGGGATTGTCGAGTTAAGGTGATGCCATGTGATTTGTTGGTTCATCTTGTCTGTGTTGGGATTGTCGAGTCAAGGTGATGCCATGTGATTTGTTGGTTCATCTTGTCCGTGTTGGGATTGTCAAGTCAAGGTGATTCCATGTGATTTGTTGGTTCATCCTGTCCGTGTTGGAATTGTCGAGTCAAGGTGATGCCATGTGATTTGTTGGTTCATCTTGTCTGTTTTGGGAATGTCGAGTCAGGGTGATGCCATGTGATTTATTGGTTCATCTTGTCTGTGTGGGTATTGCATTGTAATCGTTAAGCGGTATGTTTTGAAATTGTGTGTAAGTGTGTCGATTCAAGTTTATTATCGAGTATTTGAACTTGAGATGTCATTGTGATTGTGTTGATTTTACTAAGAGTTATGTTTTGGAATTGTGTGATAGCAAGTTTGATTGCAAAACTATTTCGAAAACCCAACTTGTCGTGGTGATTGTGTGGGAATTGCTAAGTGTTAAGATTTGGAGTTGTGTATGAATGTGATTGAATTAGTTTATGTATTTTTGAAAGAATAGGCAGGGAAATCGATTGCCCAATCAATTGCCCAATCGATTGGCATTAAGTTAGTGGCTCAGCTATGCTGTCAATCAATTGCCCAATCGATTGGCATTAAGTCAGTGGCTCAGCTAAGCTGTCAATCAACTGCCTAATCAATTGCCCAAACAATTGTCGATTGAATTAAGCCCAGAGTTCAAACATCACTAAAAACCTTCAGGAAATCGATTTGGAAATCGATTGGCTTTAATACAGGGGCTCAATTATCCACTTAATCGATTGGTTTAGTGGAAATTCTTATTTTGAGTTAGATAATCGATTGCTCAATTAATTTATCAATGTTTTGTTCAGTTGTGTATTACTTGATGGATTGAGAACTCTATTTGATTTCATTTACATTTGGCAAGCATTGTATGAACTTTTAGCATATGGAAAATCCTTTTAAGGTGCATGCTAAGTTGAAAAGGTATTTTGTGCATTTAAAAACTTAAATGTTATGTGTTAACTGTTAATTTCGGTTGGTGACCCTTTACAACTATTGTGGAAATCTGGGCTTTGCCCTCAGATGAGAGTCAGGATGATCCCACCGTTTCGTGCCCTCCGGACGGGAATGTGGATGGGAGTGCTTGATTAGATCTACGTTAGGAGAATCTCACGGGGCGCGTGAAGATTACTCAAGGCGTATAGTTTTTTTGTTATGTATAGAATGATCAGACTAGGTTGTCACTTAGGACACATATGTCTTTCTTTTGGGCTACCTTTATGTTAAGTTGAAAGGATGTACCTGTACTATTGTTGACATCAGGACATGCTTTGGATTTATATTTTGAAAAACTTTTCCGCTGCTTGTAAATTTTAATGACTTAATTATTTATCCAAAGGTTTTACCTTATTTATTTCTCTGTTGTATTTTAATTTCTTTTAAAAAAAAAAAAATACACCCTCACTTTGAAAAACGGGGTGTTACATTGTGGTATCAGAGCTTTGGTTTGGTTTTCTTTGGGGGTTATGGAACCTCTAGTTCTAGATTGTAGGTTAGGAGTTGTTGTCTGATCATGTGTCGGTTTAGGTGGGTTGAGTTGTCAAGTTCATAATAATTATTATGTGCTGATGTGGTCGGAAGTTATTCTTGGAATTATTGAAGTAGTGTTAAGACTCTACTTGATGATGGTTTTATAAGGAAACCATGTTGCCAAGGAGGAATGACGTTACGAGAGCCAATGCCAATAGGGGTGATCGAATGGCGGAGGCTATGAATAACATGGCTGCTTCTGTTGCTGCACAGACTGCTGCCAAGACTCAACGTGATCTCGAAAAGAGGGAAAGAGAGATCCATGCTGCAGAGTCAAGAGGATTAAAAGACTTTCGTCGTTACAATCCTCCCAAGTTTGAGGGGCATGAGAATTCAGAGAAAGCATATCAATGGATGCTAGAAGTGGAGAAGATCTTCGAAATGATTAACTGTCAGGCGGGAGTGAAGATCAACTATGCCATGTATATGCTACTGGGAGATGCCGAGTACTGGTGGAGGAGTACACGATTGTTGATGAGATCAGCTAACGAAGAGGTGAACTGAGAATCCTTCAAAAGGAAGTTTTTTAGACAAATACGTCCCGATGAGTACCAGGACTAGACTGGGTGATGATTTCTTGAGACTGCATCAGGGGAACATGACCTTAGGCAAATACGCTGCTAAGTTTGAATCACTATCAAGGCATTTCAAATTTTTCCGTGAAGAGATTGACGAGCCATTCTTGTGTCATTGTTTCCAAGACGGACTAAAGTATGAGATTCAAGACTCTATCTTACCCTTGGGAATTCAACGTTTCCAAGTTCTTGTGGAAAAATGTAGAGAAGTTGAGGATATGAAGAATAAGAGAGCTAGCCGAGGAGGGAATTTTAACTCAGGAGGACCTAGTCGGGTGAAGTATCAGAACAAGGGAAAACAAGATGCTAAACCTTATAATCGACCACATGATAACAACGGGGAACAGAATAACCCAGGGAACCAAGACTTTGGGAGACAAGTGGGACAAGGTATACGATGTTTCCGATGTGGAGAGGAGGGACATTATGCTTATGCTTGTACCCTTAACAGTCCTATTTGCTACAATTGCCATAAACCAGGGCACTTGGCAAAGAACTGCAAGGCTCCGAAGGTGGAACCAATGGTGAATGTAGCTAGGATTACTCTTCCTACTGCTAGAGGACATGTTTATTGCGTCGGCGCTGAAGTTGGAAATTTATCTAGCAATCTGATTCAATATGACTGTGCGATTACAAGTAACCCTCTAACTACACTTTCTGATTCGGGGGCAACCCATTCCTTCATTGCTATGGATTGTGTAAATCGTTTGAAGTTGTCTGTGTCTGCTTTACTGCTAAGACTTTGACAGTAAATTATGCATGTTTACATTCTCAAATGACTATTCAGATTAATCTGATTTTTTTACCTCTACTATGACCCAAGATCATTCTTGGTATGGATGAGAAGCCCTATCATTAGGTAATGATACATTGTACTCAATGTATCGGTGTCATACATAGCGTTTAGGTTTGGTACTAGATGGATGTTCCGTACAAGGTGGAACATCAGCGACTTGCTGGGGTGTTGCAACCTTTAGAGATTACACGGAGTACCATCGAGTATTGTATCAGACCGTGATGTGAAGTTAACACTTAATCGATTGGCTTTAATACAGGGGCTCAATTATCCACTTAATCGATTTCCCAATCGATTGGTTTAGTGGAAATTCTTATTTTGAGTTAGATAATCGATTGCTCAATTAATTTATCAATGTTTTGTTCAGTTGTGTATTACTTGATGGATTGAGAACTCTATTTGATTTCATTTACATTGGCCAAGCATTGTATGAACTTTTAGCATATGAAAAATCCTTTTAAGGTGCATGCTAAGTTGAAAAGGTATTTTGTGCATTTAAAAACATAATGCCCAGATGTTCCTGGATTGCTGCCACATCCTGTGCAACCAGTGCCAAGTCGGATTGAAGCTTCTGCATTTCATCCTCCATTCTGGTGTTGTGAGCTGCCTGCGCTTCCATTAATTCAAGCAATTTGGCAAGCACTTCAGAACCGGCTGTAACAGACTCAACAGCTGGTGGTCCAACACTTTGCTGGGTTTGTTCAGCACTAGCTTGAGGTCGCCTCCAAACGCCATTTACTTTGCGCAACTGCATTTGGTTCACAATAGATTCACCAAAAGTAAGGATGGTCTTGGTCGATTCTTCACCCTTGAACGATACATTGAAATGCTCCAGAATCTTTGTGATCAGCTGAGGGTATGGAAGTACCAGCTTTCCTTGTGCAGCTTCCAACATGTGTCTTAGGACGATCCATGCCCAGCTCATCTTGAGCTCTCTGCACAGTCCCCACAGCAAAACAATGTCCAACCTTTTGACAACAACATGATTTCCGAATCTTGGAACAAGCATCCGGGGATAGGGGATAGGGGATAGGTGCCCTATCCTCTATCCCTTATCCCCTATATCTTATTCCTTATTCCCTATCTCTTATCCCATATTCCCTATATCCCATATTTCCTATATCGCATATTTTTATCCCCTATCCCCCGTTTCCTCTGTCCCGTATATCCACTATGCCATATCCTTTATCCCTTATATCCTATATCCCCTATGCCATATCCCCCTGTCTCTTATCTCGTATCCTCTATCACCTATCACCTATCTCCTATCTACTATGACCTATCCCTTATCACTTATCACCTATCACCTATCATCTATCACCTATCACCTATTACCAATCATATATCCCCTATCCCCTATACCTGTCACATATCACCTATCATCTATCACTTGTCACATATCACTAAAAATATTGATTATGATGAAAAGTTAATAATTGTGACTTTATAACTAAGAGTTATATCTTGTTGATCATGTCTTTATAATTATACTTGCAACTCCTTATCAATTGTTGTTATGGATCTCAAATAATATTGTCGTAAGACTTGAAACATCATAAAATATGATTATGGATATTTGAATGTGTATTGTAATGAGTGTTCATTTGAAATGTTTTGAGTTACAAAATATTTTGGTTTATAATACTTTATGATTGAATTTATGCTATTTGGATAACTTTTAAATTTAATCACAAAATAATATTTATTGATCGATCTATTTTAGGTAAAGTGTGGGTAATGGGTATGGGTACAGACACGGGTATAGGTATTTTTTAAAACTGAAGGTATGGGGACGGGTACTATAGTACCCTACCCAAACCCTATCCATTGTTATCCCTACCTATCACCTATCACCTATCAACTATCATTTATCACCTATTATAACATCCCGCTTTTTTGAGACATTAACTAACAAAATTCTAAACGTAAAATTACAAATTCATTTTTATTTATTTATAATTATCTTAAACACTCATTTACTTTAAAATTATTTAACAACTATTTTAATTACATTTCAAAAAATAATGAATCAAAGTATTTGCAATTACTAAAAGTAAATTTAATACGTTAAACAAACGAAACTGCTAGACCCAAAACTCTTGACGTTTTACTACCCAAACATAAATTCTAGTTGGTCATAAACTTTGCACTTATGGGAAACTCACCAAACAAGTCTAACACTGATACAAAAGTATCTCGCATTTCTCCTATTGGGTTTACTGTGACATTATTAACTCAAGTAACACTATACGTGACATCCTGTCAAATGTAAGGGTCATCTCCAAATAACAAACACAGCAAAAAATATGAATAAATTATATATTTAATTTAATAGTTAAAAATCACAACGCACCAAATATACAAATCAACCAAAACGCACAATCTATTTGTTAGACTATATATCAATGCATGATTCTGAAATATCTCGTCCCCCATAAGGGCTTTGTGGATCCTTCCAAGAAACACCACTAACTTAAAATCCCCGCAAGGATCTGTGAGCTCCAACCAATTATAGACAGTGACAGTGACAGTGATAGTAACAGTAACAGTTACAATAACAGTAACAATAACAGTAACAGTGAAAGTAACAGTAAATAAAACCAAAAATCTTTTATAAATAAAACCAAAAATCCAAGCCACCATCTCCATCACCTCCTCTTTTTCGGCAAGCTTACAACTTCTTGTCCTTGTGTACGACTTTGTGGGGCTTAGAGCTTTGTACTAGGAAGAAAAGCGGCCAAGGTAAGGGCTTTTCCCCACACAGATTATTATTAGGCCGTTAGTTGAATGACATGAAATAAATAATCGTGATTACTTGTATTTTAAAAGAAATAAATGTAGACTGATAAAACCCCTAATTTTTATGAGATTAAATTTAATATTTGACTTTTATGTAGTAAAGTATGAAATTTTATGCGATATATGATAAAAAAAAACTTAACTCTTATTATGAATATTGGTTGGAGTGTGAAATTGTATTGTTATATATGTTAAAGTGTTGATTTTTATGGCCTATATGATATCAAATTGTTGTCTCTAGGTGTATGTGGCGAAATTTATAATTCTTATCATTAATTGTCTATGAATATGTGATAGCCATGATACGGATGTGTGTATGTGTTTTTAATGATGTGTGAATGAGGTAATGATTTTAAAAAGGTGATTTTTGAAGGCACATGGCATAATTCTTAGTGGGCTGTGTGGATATATATCTATTGCATACTACATTTTCATGGCATGGCATATGCATCTTCGTGGAAGTTGCCTTAGTGGCAGATGTGATTTTCAGTGTGGAAGTTTTCTGTGTGGAAGTATTATGTGTGGAAGTTTTCTGTGTGAAAGTATTCTGTGTGGAAGTTGCCTTAGTGGCAGGTTTATATCCGGATCATATAGTTCTAGCAGCATTCATCATGCATATGTTTTGATATACAATTTATTAGTTTGTTCATTTTGTTCTTTTAAAATGGGAAGTTTTTACATTTATAAGTTTTGTTTTATTCTTCTATATGTCTTGCTTTGGTTTGATGTGGATGATGGAAAAATATTGACCCTTACAACAACATTTTAGGTACTAATGAGTTCGAGGAGATTCAAGAGTAGTTAATGAGTATTGACGTGTGGCGAACGCGAGGGTAAACATGGGTTTTCTTTCAAGACGATTTTGTAATAATGGAATTATCCAGTATTTTTAAACTCTTTTAATCTTTGGTCACATATTGCTAAAATGTACTACAATTCTATGAACACTGAAGTGGTTCTCTTTTGACTAGAATAATCATCTTCATATTATTTTAGTTTTTGAGTAAATATTTTCTTAACGATATTGAATTACATGATTTGTTACTAATTATGTAAAACGAATAAATGTTAATTATAAAAAAAAAAAAAGACATTCATAAACTTTTCTAACAAATAAGTATTTTGTTTAAGTAACAATCTGGATTAAAAATCCGGGGCGTTACATTAAACACATCCATTAAGTCATACATCAACGACAACTAAGTCAACATAATTTACAAGCAGGGGAATAGTTTTTGAAATATAAATCCAAAGTATTTACACTTCAAAAGTGGTACATGGAACCCATCAATAATAAAATGTCAAGCTGACAATATTGGTATAGGTATAGTCTTCCAAATTAAACACATCCCAAAAGAAAGACATCTAGTCCCTATACGTCAACCTAATCTGATCATTCTACAAAAAAACTATACATCCTGAGTGATCTTTACGCGCCCCGCAAGATCCTCCTAACACAGCTCCAGTCAGGTGTGTCCAACTACATTCCCATCCAAAGGGTACTAACCAGTTGGATGGTCCTGGTTCTCATCTGAGGGTAAAGCCCAGATTTCCACAATAGTGTAAAGGCACACCAACTAAAATTAACAATTAACACATAACATTTAAGGTTTTAAATGCACAAAATAACCTTTCAACTTAGCATGCACCTTAAAAGGGTTTCCATATGCCAAACATGCATAAACAAAGTTAAAAAATGAAGTTTTTAACAAAATAGCACTGTTGTATTCGAATACAACATCTCTGTATTCGAAAACAAGGCTGTTTCAACAGTCAGCAATGAAAACAACATGTTTGTATTCAAATACAGCCTTCTGTATCCGACTACACAGTAAATCAGTAGCAAAACAACATGTCTGTATTCGAATACAACAGTCTGTATTCGACTACACAGTAAGTCAGTGGCAAAAAAACATGTATGTATTCGAATATAGCTTTCTGTTTTCGAATACACATTAGACAACAGCAGAAAAACAACAAAATTCAGCTTTTTAAAGGGTTTCGAAACCAATCAACACTTACACACAAATCCAAACAATCACGCTTAACAATTATAGCGCAATCACCACGACATCTTGAGTTTCGAAATGGTTTTGCAATCAATCACACTTACACATAATTCCAAAACATTCACACTTAGCAATTATAACAATCACCACGACAACTTGAGTTTCGAAATGGTTTTGCAATCAATCACACTTACACACAATTCCAAAACATTCAAACTTAGCAATTATAGTACAATCACCACGACAACTTGAGTTTAAATACTCATTCATAATCTTGAATCAAACACGACTCGCATGCCAAACACCCTAATGCAATGCGTATATGTCAAAATGCAAGGACTCAGAATTCCAAACCAAAACCCTCCGCGAAGGGCTGTAAATCATATAAGTCACTAAATGCAAACTAAAAGTTTGGAAGGAGCCCTTACCTAAACGATAGCTTTAACGAGCGATTACGGTACCGCGAGTAATTCCGATAAAATCTCCGCTTGCGACATCGCTTACAAACATAGTTCACTAGCACCGTAGCGTGGAGATGAACAATTTTCCCTTCTATCTATTCGCGAAACGAAGCTTAGATCTTGAACAAAAGTGAATGATTGTGTTTGACTGTTTGAAAATCCCTCACATCGTTTTTCTTCGTTTTCGAATCAAATAGGAAGAATGAAGGTGAGAAATCCTTGTCTTCTCACCCCACCCCCCCAAGCCTTGGGTTCCTTTTCTTGAAGCCAAAGAAAGCAAAGAATGCAAAAGGGGAAGAAGAAGGGATAATAGGTTCTCGCAAGGCAGGGAGAGGAAACTTGTGTTTTCCTTTGTTTTTTTTTCCTTTCTTTGTGTTTCCTTCCTTTCCTTTTCTTTCTTCTTTTTCCTTCCTTTTCTTTTCCCTCCAAACATATATTTATTTATATATATTAATTATATCTTAAAAAATATCTAGATATTTATCAAAATTACCATTTCACCCATAACCTCTCAAACCATTTCATAAAAATATCTACTCTCTTCGCAACTCAATTGACAAATACAATTTTCAGCAACTCGAGATATTCTTAACAAAATTCCCCAGAATTAAATTCTTCGTAAAAGATTCACCGTACTTAATTTAATTTATTTATCGACCAGTAATTTTAATCGAGGCATCAAAATATATTTTTGGGCATTTAAACTCACAAAATATTAATAACTTGGCTAAAAAGCCTCTGAGTTCAATACCAAAATACATAAAGTATAATTTAAAATTATGGGTCTTATAGAGTTTACGACTTTGAGTCACTTTTGTTGAATATGAATCTTACTTACTATACAAAGATTTAGGTTGGAAGACATCTCTTCTTTTGCACAATCTTATAGAAGCGTTTGTGCTAGTTCATAAACACATTTTAATTTAAGTGGGGGATTGTTGGAAACATATAGTATGTTAGTGTGTGAATTCAAAATTTGTTGAAGTCCCACGTTGGAAATGTCTCATGCATATATTGAGTAGTTTTCAACCTTATAAATACTAAAGTCCCAAATTGGATATTTAACATATGTGGGTTTGCTTTCATCATATTAAAAGAATTTAAAACTCTTATGAAAAACACACCAAAATTGGATGCAGTCCCTTCAATTTTCGATCCATTTGATTTTTGAGTGGTCATAATAGTATTGTCTATTTAGAACAGTTTTTGTGTCGCAGTATATTCGATTTATGAGTGATCACAGTACCATTGTTCTTTTAGAGCAGTTTTTGTGTCGTAGTCCTTTCGATTTATGAGTGATCATAATATCATATTACGAGTTTCATTAATTGTAACATCCCTCTTTTTCGAGACATTAATTAACAAAACTTTAAACGTAAAAATACAAATTTATTTTTATTTATTTATGATTATCTTAAATACTCATTTACCTTAAAATCAATTAATAGGGAACAAGGGACATGGGATATGTAACACCCCGATTTTCAAAGAGAGGGTGTATTTTTTTCCAAAACAAATTAAAATAGAACAGAGTAATAAATAATTAAGTCATTATAATTCACAAGCAGCGGAAAAGTTTCTCGAAATTTGAATCCAAAATATTTACATATCAAAAAGTGGTACGTGTAATCCCATTGAAAATAACACGTCATGCTGACAATATTAGTATAGGTATAGTCTTCCAGTTTAAAATAAACACAATACAAAAGAAAGACATTTGTTCCCTCTATGTCAACCTAATCTGATCATTCTACAAAACAAACTAAACACCCTGAGTGATCTCCACGCGCCCCGTAAGATCCTCCTAACATAGCTGCAGTCAGGCATTCCCATCTACATTCCCATCTATATGCTAGGAGTTCATATAATGCTTGCCAAATAAAAATGAAATCAAAATAAGTCTTAAATCAATCAAGTAATAAACAATTAGCCAACCCATTGATGAACCAATTGAGCAATCGATCATCTAACTCAAAATAAGAATTTCCACTAAGCCAATCGATTGGGAAATCGATTTGGATGAAGGGTTTTAGTGGAAATTGAACTCTAGGCTTAAATCAATTGATTGGGAAATCGATTGAATGAATAACTGAGCCCCTGTGTTAAAGCCAATCGATTTCCAAATCGATTTTTTCAAAGTAGCTGAGCTCCTGTAATGGCCAAATCGATTGGCAAATCGATTTTGTCAAAATGGCTGAGCTCCTGTAATGAATCCAATCGATTGCCAAATCGATTTTGAGGAATAGCTTTTAATAGAATCAATTTGGGAATCGATTTCCCTGCATGTTTTTCTTAAAACTACATAAACTAACTCAATCACATTCACACACAACTCCAAAACATAACACTTAGCAATTTCCACACAATCACCACAACAACTTGAGTTTCAAAATAGTTTTACAATCAATTACACTTACACACGATTTGTTCCAAAACATAACACTTAGTAAAATCATCACAATCACAATGATATCTTAAGTTCAAACACTCAATCATACACTTGAATCAATGCGTATATGCCAAAATGCATGGACTCAGAATTCCAAACCAAAAACCTCCTCGAAGGGCCGTAAATCATAATTGTACCGCCTATCGTAGGCCAAAGTACCAATTACCAAGATGGCACCTATCACGGGTCAGCACGATTTACTAAAAAGCGTAAATCGTAAATGTACCACCTATCACAGGTTAGTATTTTTTACCGAGGTGCCACCTATCACGGGTCAACACGATTTACCAAAAGAAAAAGCGCAAATCGTAAACGTACCGCCTATCACAAGCCAAAGTACTATTTACCGAGGTGCCACCTATCACAGGTCAGCACAATTTACCAAAAACGTAAATCGTAAACGTACCACCTATCATGGGTCAGTACCGTTTACCGAGGTGCAACCTATCACGGGTCAACATGATTTACCAAAATGAAATGCATGAGCATACACTGACTCTATCCACAACAATCGTTAAGCAAATGCAGATATTAAAAGATTCTCCATTTTTTATACTCATTTAACATAAACGATTTTCACAACAAACATTAAGTAAACAGAGATATTAAAAGATTCCCCATTTTCAATACTCGTTTAACTCTAATGGTTTTCACGACAACATTAAGTAAACGCAGACATTAAGAGATTCCCTATTCTTAACACTCGTTTAACTCTAATGGTTTTCACGACAACATTAAGTAAACGCAAACATTAAGAGATTCCCCATTCTTAATACTCATTTAACTCTAATGGTTTTCACGACAACATTAAGTAAATGCAGACATTAAGAGATTCCCCATTCTTAATACTCGTTTAACTCTAATGGTTTTCAAATTCCACACAGAACATACTCAAACATATTCACAAATTCAATCCACAATTCACACCAAAACACAACAATGCATTTCTCCACAAAATCCAACCATACACATATCATCACAACATACCACTCAGACACATCAAATTTCATTTACTGAAAATCATACATAAATGAGTTAAATTCATTTTCCACAAAACATTCATCAGTATCACCAAAACCTAACTCTAAGATTTTACCCATAAAGCGTTAGATTCATTTTCCCCCAAATTAACACTCTAACCCTAACAAAATTCTTTTCCACACAATCACAGATATGTCTCTAAATGCAAACTAAAAGTTTAGAAGGAGCCCTTACCTTCACGTTAGCTTTAACGTGCGATTACGGTTTTGCGAGTTAATCCGGTAAAATCTCCGCTCGCATCATCGCTTCCAAAGTTGGTTCCCTAGCAGAGTAGCATGGTAGTGAGCAACTTTCCCTTCTATCTCTTTGCAAAACGAAGCTTAGATCTAGATGAAACGGGGAGGTTTGTGTTTGACGTTTTTGAAATCCCTAACTCTGTTTTCGAATCCGTGAAGAAGGAAGAAGATGGGAACTTGATCTTTCTCACCCACTAAGCCTTGGGTTTCTATTCTTGAACAAAAGAAAGCAGCGAAAATGAAAATGGAAAAAGGATGGAGGGAGGTTTACGCAAGGCAGGGAGAGGAAGGAGATGGAAATATTTTCTTTTCTTTCTTTATCTTTTTCCTTTCTTTCTTTTTCCTTCCTTTATATTTCTTTTCTTTCTATTTCCTCCTCTTTCCCCTCCACACAAGCATATATATATATATATATTAATTATAGTTAACAAATATTCCAAATACTTAATGTTTGTTTTGGAAAATCGTTTAAGTTACAAGAGTATTAAGAATGGGGAATCTCTTAATATTTCTGTTTGCTTAATGTTTTGTTTTGAAAATCATTAAGTTAAATGAGTGTTAAGAATGGGGAATCTCTTAATGTCTACGTTTACATAATGTCGTCGTGAAAATGATTTTGTGGAGAAATGAATTATTGTGTTTTGGCACGAATGGTGTAATAAATTTGTGAATACGATTGAGGTTGTTCTGTGTGGAATTTGAAAACCATCAGAGTTAAACGAGCATTAAGAATGGGGAATCTCTTAATGTCTTGTTTACTTAATGTGTGTTTGGTTGTGAAAATCGTTTAAGTTAAATAAGTATTAAGAATGGGGAATCTCTTAATGTCTTGTTTACTTAATGTTTGTTTTAGTAAACCGTGCAGACCCGTGATAGGTGGCACCTTGGTAAACGGTACAGGCCCGTGATAGGCAGTACGTTTATGGTTTACGCTTGTTGGTAAGTTGTGCTGGCCCATGATAGGTGGCATCTCGGTAAACAGTACTGACTCGTGATAGGTGGTACGTTTACGACTTATGTTTTTGGGTAAATTGTGTTTGTCCGTGAGAGACTGTACATGTGTTTGTCCGTGAGAGACTACACCATGGTAAATTGTGTTTGTCCGTGAGAGACTGCACAGGTGTTTGTTTGGGAGAGACTACGCCTTGGTGAATTGTGTTTGTCCGTGAGAGGCTACATAGGTGTTTGTCCGTGAGAGACTGCACAGGTGTTTGTCCGTGAGAGACTACACCCTAGTAAATTGTGAATTGTTGGTTCATCGTGATGTTGTGGGTATTGTGTTATAAGTGTTAAGTGTTATGTTTTGGAAGTTGGTGATAACATGTCTGATTGTAAAACCGTTTCGAAAACTCATGATGTTGTAAAACCGTTTCGAAAACTCATGTTGTTGTAGTGATTGTGTGCAAGTGCTAAATGTTATGTTTTGGAATTATGTGATAACATGTTGAATGTAAAACTATTTCGAAGTTCATGATGTTGTAGTGAAAGTCTGGAAATTGCTAAGTGTTAAGATTCGGAGTTGCGTATGAATGTGAATGAGTTTGATTATGTAATTTTTGGAAGAATTAACAGGAGAATCGATTTACCCAATCGATTTGGTAATGATTTTCTCGGAAACAGTGAGAAATCGATTCAGCAAATCGATTGGATCCATTACAGGGGCTTCGTCTTTCAGGAAATCGATTTTCCCAATCGATTGGATTCAATACAGGGGCTCTGTCTTGCACGAAATCGATTTGCCAAATCGATTGGCCAATACAGGGGCTCAGTCTTTCTCAAAATCGATTGCCCCAATCAATTGATGTAAGTTCAGAGTTCAATTTTCACTGAAAACTTTCAGGAAATCAATTGGCCCAATCGATTGGCTCAGGGAAAAATCATATTTTGTGTTAGATAATTGATTGCTCAATTGATTTATCAATGTTTTGGTCAGTTTTATATTACTTGATGGATTGAGAACTTTATTTGATTTCATTTACATTTGGCAAGCATTATATGAACTTTTCACATATGGAAAATTCTTTTAAGGTGCATGATTAGTTGAGAGG
The DNA here is from genome assembly GCA_037974835.1 of Cicer judaicum. NCBI lineage: Eukaryota > Viridiplantae > Streptophyta > Magnoliopsida > Fabales > Fabaceae > Cicer > Cicer judaicum. The sequence goes on from JBBPBS010000249.1 coordinate 6,076,186, forward strand.
ATATTTCATGCATTTAAAAACTTAAATGTTATGTGTTAACTGTTAATTTCGGTTGGTGACCCTTTACAACTATTGTGGAAATCTGGGCTTTGCCCTCAGATGAGAGCCAGGATGATCCTACCGGTTCGTACCCTACGGATGGGAATGTAGATGGGAATGCTTGATTGGAGCTACGTTAGGAGGATCTCACGGGGCGCGTGGAGATCACTCAGGGTGTTTAGATGTTTTGTAAAATGATCAGACTAGGTTGACACAGAGGGAACATATGTCTTTCTTCGGGTTGCTTTTATTTTTAAACTGGAAGACTGTACCACTTTTGTTATGTAAATATTTTGAGTTCATATTTAGAGAACTTTTTCCGCTGCTTGTAAATTATAATGACTTAATTATTTATCCAAAGGTGTTACCTTATTTATTTCTCTGTTTTATTTTAATTTCTTTTGAAAAAAAAAAATACACCCTCGCTTTGAAAAACGGGATAGGGCATAGGGCATATGGGACAGGGGATACGGGATACGAGATACGGGATACTGAATAGGGGATAGGGGATTTAGGGGATAGGGGATAGGGGATAGGGTTTTGGGGTTAGGGGTTAGGGGATAGGGCATAAGGGATAAGGGTTAGGGGATACGGGATACGGGATATATGGGGATAGGGGATATAGGGGATAAGGGATATGGGTTATGGGATATGGAATATCTGAGTATAACTATCTGAGTATAAATATCTGAGTATCACTCTCTTATCCCTTATCTTTTACTTTTTCTTTGTTTGGTTGATTAATATTGAATACATGTTCTGTTTGATATTGCTTGAAAGATTAAATTGACATGCTTGAATCTAGATTGATTTGTTGAACAATTACTGTGTATCTTGCATTACTAATTAGACAATACATGTAATTGTGAACCTTCTCCTAGAATCAATTCCTTGGGACCTTGATTGATATTCTGTTTAATCAAATTGGTATTTGTTAAACTGATTGGAATTCTTGTGAATTTTATTTGACTGTCAAATACATATTTCTAGCATTAGAAGTCATATATTTCCTACAAGTTATACACAATATTGTTAACAAGATTATCCAATTTCTTCCTAAGTGATGAACTTTATATTAAAACCAACTTGTTTAATATTAATTTCAATTGAACAATAATAGATTCAAAACTTATTCAAAACAGACATTCAAGAACACATGTATTATCACGATAAAGAGTATAGAGATAGAGAAGTGTGCACCAGGGATTTTTATACTGGTTCAACTATCGATTCGATAGTCTACATCCAGTCCTGTAATCACTTACCGATTCCAGCCTTTACTAGAAATGATTTTAGTATGTTTACAAACTTTCCAGCACTTCAATGCCTATACATCTAACTCAACACCAATCTACAAAAACAAACAATCTATCCTTAAGAACTACTCGCCAAGCTCTAGCAAGATCAGATTTAGATCTCTTGTAGATGATCACACACACTCTAAAAGATGACCACCAGTTTCACAATACTAGATTTCCACACACTTTCTTTTACAAAGATTGTTCTTTCAAAAAGAACTAAGAACACTTGATACCCATTTTTAATACCAATTTAACTCTAACAATTCGAACAACAATCATTAAGTAAATGCAGATATTAAAAGATTCCCCCATTTTCAATACGCATTTAACTCTAATAATTAGGACGACAATCATTCAGTAAATGCAGATATTAAAAGATTCCTCATTTTTAATACCCGTTTAACTCTAATGATTTTCGAATTCCACACAGAACATACGCAGACAAATTCTCAAATTCAATCCACAATTCACACCAAATCACATAAATTCCTTTTTTCCATAAAATCCTCACAAACACATCTCAAAATTTATAACTATTAGTTATGAACACGTCAAACACGACAACCACAAATCATCACAATCCACCACTCAAACATATAAACTTTCATTTCCTCAAAACTACACATAAATGAGTTCAATTCATTTTCCACAATACACTCATCAATATCACCAAAAGCCAACTCAAAAATTTCACCCATAAAAGCATTAAATTCATTTTCCCCAAATCAACACTTCAACCCTAACAATATTCTTTTCCGTACAACCACATATAAGTCCCTAAATGCAAACTAAAAGTTTGGAAGGAGCCCTTGCCTTAACGATAGCTTTAACGAGCAACTACGGTACCGTGAATATTTCCGAGAAAATCTCCGCTCGCGATGTCGCTTCCAAACTTAGTTCACTAGCTCCGTAGCATGGAGATGAACAATTTTCCCTTCTATCTCTTTGCGAAACGAAGCTTAGATCTAGAAGAAAAGTGAAAGATTGTGTTTGACGGTTTGAAAATCCCTCACACCATTTTTCTTTGTTTTCGAATCAAAGAGGAAGAATGAAGCTGATAAATCCTTGTCTTCTCACCCACCAAGCCTTGGGTTCCTTTTCTTGTAGCCAAAGAAAGCAAAGAAAGCAAACGGGGAAGAAGAATGGAGAGGAAACTTGTGCAAAAGAATAGGTTCTCGGGAGGCATGGAGACAAAACTTGTTGTTTCCTTTGTTTTTTTTTTACTTTCTTTTTGTTTCCTTCCTTTCCTTTTCTTTCTTCTTTTTCCTTCCTTTTCTTTTCCCTCCAAACATATATTTATTTATATATATTAAATATAACTTAACAAATATCTAGATATTTATCAAAATTACCATTTCACCCATAACCTCTAAAACCATTTCATAAAAATATCTACTCTCGTCGCAACTCAATTGACAACTCTTCTTTTGCACAATCTTATAGAAGCGTCTGACGCTACTTCATAAACTCTTTTTAATTTAAGTGGGGGATTGTAGGAAACGTATAGTATGTTAGTGTGTGAATTCAAAATTTGTTGAAGTCCCACGTTTGAAATGTCTCATGCATATATTGAGTAGTTTTCAACTTTATAAATACTAAAGCCCCAAATTGGATATTTAACATATGTGGGTTTTCTTTCATCGTATTATAAAGAAAATCAAACTCTTATGAAAAGCACACCAAAATTGGATGCAGTTCCCAACTTTCTCTTTTGTTCAATGTACTTTTGAGCTACTTCTCCCTTTTCTTTATGTCCTTTCAAATTTTAAGTGATCATAATACCGTTGTCCATTTAGAGTGGTTTTGTATTGTAGTCCCTTCAATTTTTGATCCATTTGATTTTCGAGTGGTCATAATACCATTGTCCATTTAGAACGGTTTTTATGTCGTAGTCCATTCGATTTATGAGTGATCATATTACCATTGTTCATTTAGAGCAGTTTTTGTGTCGTAGTCCTTTCAATTTATGAGTGATCATAATATCATATTACGAGTTGCTTTAACTGTAACATCCCGCTTTTTCGAGACATTAATTAACAAGATTTTAAACGTAAAAATACAAATTCATTTTTATTTATTTATGATTATCTTAAATACTCATTTACCTTAAAATCAATTAATAGGGAACAAAGGACAAGGGAAATGGGACAAGTGATAATTGATAATTGATAATTGATAACTGATAACTGATAACTGATAATAGGTGATAACAGATAGGGGGTAATTGATAAGTGGTAGCTAATAAGTGATAAGTGATAACTGATAAGTGATCATTGATAAGTGGTAGTTGATAAGTGATAGCTCGTAGATGATAGGTGATAAGGGACAAGGGATACGGGATAGAGGATAAGTGATATATGAAACGGGATAGAGGATTGGGGATATAGGGGATATGGGATATGGGATAGGGTATAGGGGATAACAGATACTGGATACGGGATAGGGGATAGAGGATATGGGATACGGGATATAAGGGATAGTGGATACAGGGGATAGGGGATAAGGGATATACAATTTAGAGAATATGGGTTATAGGGAATATAGGATAAGGGATAGGGGATAGGATATAGGGGATATAAGGAATAAGGGATATAAACGATTAGGGATATAAGAGACAGGGGATATAGGGGTTATAAGGGATATGGAATAGGGGATAGGGGATGGGGGATATAGGGGATAAGGTTTATAGGGGATAGAGGATACAGGGGTTAGGGGATAGAGGATACGGGATACGGGATATAGGGGATAGGGGATAGAGGATAGCGGATAGGGGTTAGGGGTTAGGGGATAAGGGATAGGGGATAAGGGTTAGGGGATAAGGGATAGGGGATAAGGGATATGGTCTAGGGGATAGGGG
>JBBPBS010000249.1:6080515-6091565 GCA_037974835.1 Cicer judaicum
GGGATATAGGATATAGGATAGGGGATAGGGGATAGGGGATAGGGGATAGGGGATAGGGGATAGGGGATAGGGGATAGGGGATAGGGGATAGGGGATAGGGGATAGGGGATAGTGGTAGGTGGTAAGGGATATAGGGGATAAGGGATATAAGGGGATATAGGGGATAGGGGATAGGGTATAGGGTATAGGGGATACGGGATACGAGATGGGGGATATAGGGGATATGGGATATGGGATATCGGGGATAGGGGATAAGGGATTGGGGATTGGGGATAGGGGATAGGTTATAGGTCCCCTATCCTCTATCCCTTATCCCCTATATCTTATTCCTTATCCCCTATCCCCTATCCCATATCCCATATCCAATATTAGCTATCCGCTATCCCCTATCCTCTATCCCATATATCCTTTATCCCCTATCCCAAATGTCACATATCCCCTATCCCATATATCCCCTATCCCTTATCCCATATATCCTTTATCCCCTATCACAAATATCACATATCCCCTATCCCAAATATCATATATCCCCTATACCTGTCACATATCACCTATCATCTATTACTTATCACATATCACTAAAACTGTGGGCATGATTATGGGTGTTTTTTAAAATTGCGGGTGTGGGGACGGGTACTATAGTACCCTATCCAAACCCTATCCATTGTTATCGCTACCTATCACCTATCACCTATCAACTATCATTTATCACCTATCACCTATTATAACATCCTGCTTTTTTGAGACATTAACTAACAAAATTCTAAATGTAAAATTACAAATTCGTTTTTATTTATTTATGATTATCTTAAATACTCATTTACTTTAAAATTATTTAACAACTATTTATTTGCAATTACTAAAAGTAAATTTAATATGTTTAACAAAAGAAAGTCCTAGAACCAAAACTCTTGACGTTTTACTACCCAAACATAAATTCTAATTGGTCATAAACTTTGCACTTATGGGAAACTCACTAAACAAGTTTAACACTGATACAAAAGTATCTCGCATTTCTCCTATTGGGTTTACTGTGACATTATTAACTCCAGTAACACTATACGTGACATCGTGTCAAATGTAAGGGTCATCTCCAAATAACAAACACAGCGCAAATATGAATAAATTATATATTCAATTTAACAGATAAAAATCACAACGCACCTAATATACAAATCAATCAAAACGCACAATCTATTTGTTAGACTATATGTCAATGCATGATTCCGAAATATCTCGTCCCCCGTAAGGGCTTCGTGGATCCTTCCAAGCAACACCACTAACTTAAAATCCATGCAAGGATTTGTGGGCTCCAACCAATTATAGACGCACCACACAACTTTGGGCTCCAACCAATTATGGACGCACCACACAACTATGAATGCATGAATGTAGACACTTTTGTTAGTAACAATGTAGATCACTCAAGCAGAGCGTCCAAAATCATTCAACTTTGTCCTAAACCAAACTAGTTTAGACACAAAATAATCACCTTTAATAACCACATGTCAAGCACAACCATTACAACAACGTATCATATACCATACATTTTCCACAATTTGAACATGTTAAACACATCCATTATTAATATTCATTTTAAAGATAACACACACATAAAACCAATACATAACATCATAATACATTTATATCACATAATTCAAGTAGGAAAGCGGATGGAGGGATGCCCTTACCGTTACCAAAGTTGTATCTAGAATTATGTTTCACAAACTCTTGTCTCACTCGTTTCACACATGGTGTTGTGCAAACACGATTTCTCCCTCTCTAAACGTCGTTTCGCCGATCCAACCGTTGAAAATAAAGACCTTAATGTTAAGAATCTGCTGTCCAAAACTAAGCCCTATCCAATGGTTAACGAATGCACAATCAATATTTTTTAGAGACTAGTTTAACAAAATCGGGAATAGGGTTACTCATATCTTTTCTCTTTTTGTTGTTGCCTTTTCTATCAAAATAGTCTCTCTCTTTTTCTCACCAAAACCTTTTATCTTTTTCCTAGATCCTTCGCAAACCATTTTTGAATGGAAGACATCAGTTTTTGTTTTATTCCTTTTTATCATTAGAAGTGGGAAACGTGATATTAAGTTGGGAAAGTAGAGAACGTGATATTATGTGGGTACGTGGTTTTTGAACCTAGTATTAAGTGGGGAACGTAGTATTTCAACCTAAGTCATTTAACAATTCTCGATTCATGCTTTTATTATTATTATTATTATTATTATTATTATTATTATTATTATTACCAAAAATTAAAATAACATGATACAATAGTAACTATCACAAAAAAAAATCTCAACTTCTAATAAAGGAAAATATAAAAATAAAATAAAATGTCTAGATATTACACTTATCACCTATACCCTACCACTTATCAATTATCACTTATCCCATACCAATAGCATATCCCCTATGTCTTATCCGTTATTCCCTATATCCACTATCCTTTATCCCCTAAATCCCCTTTATTCCCTATCCCCTATCCCCTATCCCTTATCCTCTATCCCCTATCCCCTATCCCATATTCCATATATCCTCTATCCCCTATCCCAAATATCACATATCCCCTATATCCTATTCCCTATCCCCTATCCCCAATATCACATATCCACTATATCATATCCCCTATCCTATACCCTATATCCTTTATCCTCTATCTCGTATCCCCTATATCCCATATTCTATATATTCCCTATCCCTTATCCCCCTAATCCCCTACCCGCCTATCCCCTATGTCCCCTATCCCTTATATCCCAAATCCTCTATCCCCTATATCCCATATCCTCTATCCCCCTATATCCCATATCCCTTATATCCCCTATCCCCTATCCCCTATCCTCTATTATTATTATTATTATTAGTATTATTATTATTATTATTATTATTATTATTATTATTGTTATTATTATTATTATTATTATTATTATTATTATTATTATTATTATTACTATTAATATTATTACCAAAAATTAAAATAACACGATACAATAGAACTATCACCAACAATAATCTCAACTCGTAATAAAGGAAAATATAAAAATAAAATAAAATATCTGGATATTACACTTAGCACCTATCACTTACCGCTTATCAATTATCATCTATCGCGTACCACTAGCATATCCCCTATGCCCTATCCCTTATTCCCTATATCCCCTATCCTCTATCGCGTAAATCCCTATATCCCCTATCCTCTATCGCGTAAATCCCTTATATCCCTTATCCCCTATCCCCTATCCCCTATCCCCTATATCCCTCATCGCCTATATCCCCCATCCCCTATATCCCCTATCCCGTATCCCGTATCCCCTATCCCATATCCCGTATCCCCTATCCCGTATCGCGTATCCCGTATCCTGTATCCCCAATCCCCAATCCCCAAGGGACTATTGTGCATGTTTACCAACACTATCGAGAAGAGTCATGAAATGGCTTAAAAGGACCACGAGTCTCATATTACATTATAAAATATTTTTTAATGTCCTTTGAAAGATACAGCGATGCTAATTGGAACACTTTATCATATGACTCCAAAGCAACCAATGGTTATATTTTTTGTATAATTGGTGGTCTTATATCTTTAAAATCGAAGAAACAAACAATATTAACCTGTCCACTATGGAGTTTGAAATGATAGCACTAGCTACTGCTAATGAAGAAGCAAGTTGATTGAGATGTTTGCTAACTGAGATCCTTTCATGGGAAAAACCTTTGTTAGTTGTGTTGATTCATTGCGACAGTTCTACGACTATTACAAATATTGAGAATTGTTATTACAACAGTAAGAGACGAAAAATTCATAAAAACAAAGAAATAAATAAGGAAATACCTTTGGATAAATATTTAAGTCATAACACAACGACAAATAAGTCAACATAATTTACAAGTAGCGGAATAGTTTTTGAAATACAAATCCAAAGTATTTACACATCAAAAAGTGGTACATGGAACCCATCAATAATAAAATGTCAAGCTGACAATATTGGTATAGGTACAGTCTTCCAAATTAAAATAAACACATCCCAAAAGAAAGACATCTAGTTCCTATACGTCAACCTAATCTGATCATTCTACAAAAAAACTATACATCCCGAGTGATCTTTATGCACCCCGCAAGATCCTCCTAACACAGCTCCAGTCAGGTGTGTCCAACTACATTCCCATCCAAAGGGTACTAACCGGTAGGATGGTCCTGGTTCTCATCTAAGGGTCACCAACCGAAATTAACAATTAACACATAACATTTAAGTTTTTAAATGCACAAAATAACCTTTCAACTTAGCATGCACCTTAAAAGGGTTTCCATATGCCAAACAAGCATAAACAAAGTTAAAAAATGAAGTTTTTAATAAAATAGCACTGTTGTATTCGAATACAACATCTCTGTATTCGAAAACAAGGCTGTTTCATCAGTCAGCAATGAAAACAACATGTTTGTATTCAACTACAACCTTCTGTATTCAACTACACAGTAAGTCAGTAGCAAAATAGCTTGTCTGTATTCGAATACAACAGTATGAATTCGACTACACAGTAAGTCAGTGGCAAAAACAACATGTATGTATTCGAATATAGCTTTATGTATTCAAATACACATTAGACAGCAACAGAAAAACAACAAAATTCATCTTTTTAAAGGGTTTTGAAACCAATCAACACTTACACACAAATCCAAACAATCACACTTAACAATTATAGTGCAATCACCACGACATCTTGAGTTTGGAAATGGTTTTGCAATCAATCACACTTACACATAATTCCAAAACATTCACACTTAGCAATTATAACACAATCACCACAACAACTTGAGTTTCGAAATGGTTTTGCAATCAATCAAACTTACACACAATTCCAAACCAAAACCCTCCGCGAAGGGCCGTAAATCATAATTGTACCGCCTATCACAGGCCGAAGTACTAAATTATCGAGGTGCTACCTATCACGGGTCAACATGATTTACTAAACACGTGCAGTCTATCGAAGGCCTTACACGACGCAACAATCGCCACAAGGATAAGACGAACCAACAAATCACATGGAATCATCTCGTGGCCCATCTGGTCACCATTAACACCATGGCCCATCTGGTCACCATGTACTATGAAATGCATGAGTACACACTGACTCTATCCACGACAATCGTTAAGTAAATGTAGATATTAAAAGATTCCCCATTTTTAATACCCATTTAACTCTAACAATTCGGACGACAATCATTAACTAAATGCATATATTAAAAGATTCCCCATTTTTAATACCCATTTAACTCTAACAATTCAGGCAACAATCATTAATTTAATGCATATATTAAAAGATTCCCTATTTATAATACCCATTTAACTCTAACAATTCAGACAACAATCATTAAGAAAATACAGATATTGAAAGATTCCCCATTTTTAATACTCATTTAACTCTTACAATTTGGACGACAATCATTAAGTAAATGCAAATATTAAAAGATTCCTCATTTGTAATACCCATTTAACTCTAACAATTCGAACGACAATCATTAAGTAAATGCATATATTAAAAGATTCCCCATTTTTAATACCTATTTAACTCTAACAATTCGAACAACAATCATTAAGTAAATGCAGATATTAAAAGATTCCCCCATTTTTAATACGCATTTAACTCTAATAATTCGGATGACAATCATTGAGTAAATGCAGATATTAAAATATTCCTATTTTTTAATACCCGTTTAACTCTAATGATTTTCAAATTCCACACATAACATACTCAGACATATTCTCAAATTCAATCCACAATTCACACCAAATCACATAAATTCTTTTTTTCCACAGAATCCACACAAACACATCTCAAAATTTATAAGTATTAGTTATGAACACGTCAAACACGACAACCACAAATCATCACAACCAATCACTCAAACATATAAAATTTCATTTTCTCAAAACCACACATAAATGAGTTCAATTCATTTTCCACATAACACTCATCAATATCACCAAAACCCAACTAAAAAATTTCACCCATAAAAGCATTAAATTCATTTTCCCCAAATCAACACTTCAACCCTAACAAATTTCTTTTCCACACAACCACATATAAGTCACTAAATGCAAATTAAAAGTTTGGAAGGAGCCCTTACTTTAACGATAGCTTTAACGAGCGATTACGGTACGGCGAGTAATTCTGATCAAATCTCCGCTCGCGACGTCGCATCCAAACTTAGTTCACTAGCACCGTAGCATGGAGATGAAAAATTTTCCCTTCTATTTATTCGCAAAACGAAGCTTAGATCTAGAACAAAAGTGAAAGATTGTGTTTGACGGTTTAAGAATCCCTCACATCGTTTTTCTTCATTTTCGAATCAAAGAGGAAGAATTAAGGTGCGAAATCCTTGTCTTCTCACCCACCAAGCCTTGGGTTCCTTTTCTTGAAAGCAAGGAAAGCAAAGAAAGCAAAAGGGGAAGAAGAAGGGATAATAGGTTCTCGCAAGGCAGGGAGAGGAAAACAAAACTTATATTTATTTATATATATTATTTATAACTTAAAAAATATCTTGATATTTATCAAAATTACCATTTCACTCATAATCTCTCAAACCATTTCATAAAAATATCTAGTCTCGTCGCAATTTAATTGACAAATACAATTTTCAGCAATTCGAGATATTCTTAACAAAACTCCCCAGAATTAAATTCTTCGTAAAAGATTCACCGTACTTAATTTAATTTATTTATCGACCAGTAATTTTAATCGAGGCATCAAAATATATTTTTGGGCATTTAAACTCACAAAATATTAATAACTTAGCTAAAAAGCCTCCGAGTTCAATACCAAAATACATAAAGTATAATTTAAAATGATGGGTCTTACAGAGTTTACGACTTTGAGTCGCTTTTGTTGAATATGAATCTTACTTACTATACAATGATATAGGTCGGAAGACATCTCTTCTTTTGCACAATCTTATAGAAGCGTTTGGTGCTAGTTCATAAATACTTTTTCATTTAAGTGGGGGATTGTTGGAAACATATAGTATGTTAGTGTGTGAATTCAAAATTTGTTGAAGTCCCACGTTGAAAATTTCTCATGCATATATTGAGTAGTTTTCAACCTTATAAATACTAAAGTCCCAAATTGGATATTTAACATATGTGGGTTTGCTTTCATCATATTATAAAGTTTTTAAAACCCTTATGAAAAACACACCAAAATTGGATATTTAACATATGTGGGTTTGCTTCCATTTGATTTTTGAGTGGTCATAATACCGTTGTCCATTTAGAACAGTTTTTGTGTCGTAGTATGTTCGATTTATGAGTGATCACAATACCATTGTTCTTTTAGAGCAGTTTTTGTGTCGTTGTCCTTTCGATTTATGAGTGATCATAATATCATATTACGAGTTGCTTTAACTGTAACATCACGCTTTTTCGAGACATTAATTAACAAAACTTTAAACGTAAAAATACAAATTTATTTTTATTTATTTATGATTATCTTAAATACTCATTTATCTTAAAATCAATTAATAGGGAACAAGGGACAGGGGATATGTAACACCCCAATTTTCAAAGCGAGGGTGTATTTTTTTTTCAAAACAAATGAAAATAAATAACGTAACACCTTTGGATAAATAATTAAGTCATTATAATTCAAAAGCAGCGGAAAAGTTTCTCGAAATATGAATCCAAAATATTTATATATCAAAAAGTGGTACATGTAATCCCATTGAAAATAACACGTCATGCGGACAATATTAGTATAGGTACAGTCATCCAGTTTAAAATAAACACAATACAAAAGAAAGACATATGTTCCCTCTATGTCAACCTAATCTGATCATTCCACAAAACAAACTAAACACCCTGAGTGATCTCCACGCGCCCCATCCGCAGTGTATGAACCGGTAGGATCGTCCTGTCTCTCTTTTGAGGGCGAAGCCCAGATTTCCACAATAGTTGTAAAGGGTCACCAACCGAAATTAACAGTTAACACATAACATTTAAGTTTTTAAATGCACAAATAACCTTTCAACTTAGCATGCACCTTAAAACAATTTTCTATATGCTAGAAGTTCATATAATGCTTGCCAAATAAAAATGAAGTCAAAATAAGTCTTAAATCAATCAAGTAATAAACAACTGTAATGGCCAAATCGATTGGCAAAGCGATTTTGTCAAAATGGCTGAGCTCCTGTAATGAATCTAATCGATTGCCAAATCGATTTTGAGGAATAGCTTTTAATAGAATCGATTTGGGAATCGATTTCCCTGCATGTTTTTCTTAAAACTACATAAACTAACTCAATCACATTCACACACAACTCCAAAACATAACACTTAGCAATTTCCACACAATCACCACGACAACTTGAGTTTCGAAATAGTTTTACAATCAATTACACTTACACACGATTTGTTCCAAAACATAACACTTAGTAAAATCATCACAATCACAATGACATCTCAAGTTCAAACACTCAATCATACACTTGAATCAAACACGACTTGTGCGTCTAACACCCTAATGCAATGTGTATATGCCAAAATGCATGGACTCAAAATTCCAAACCAAAACCCTCCTCAAAGGGCCTTAAATAATAATTGTACCACCTATCGTAGGTCATCGTACCAATTACCGAGGTGCCATCTATCACGGGTCAGCACGATTTACTAAAAAGCGTAAATCGTAAACGTACCACTTATCACAGGTCATTGCTGTTTACCGAGGTACCACCTATCACGGGTCAACACCATTTACCAAAAGAAAAAGCGCAAATCATAAACATACCGCCTATCACAGGCCAAAGTACTATTTATCGAGGTTCCACCTATCATGGGTCAGAACAATTTACCAAAAACATAAATCGTAAACGTACCACCTATCACGGGTCAGCACGATTTACCAAAATGAAATGCATGAGCATACACTGACTCTATCCACAACAATCGTTAAGCAAATGCATATATTAAAAGATTCCCCATTTTTAATACTCATTTAACTTAAACGATTTTCACAACAAACATTAAGTAAACAGAGATATTAAAAGATTCCCCATTTTCAATACTCGTTTAACTCTAATGGTTTTCACGACAACATTAAGTAAACACAGACATTAAGAGATTCCCCATTCTTAACACTCGTTTAACTATAATGGTTTTCACGACAACATTAAGTAAATGTAGACATTAAGAGATTCCCCATTCTTAATACTCGTTTAACTTTAATGGTTTTTATGACAACATTAAGTAAACACAGACATTAAGAGATTCCCCATTCTTAATACTCGTTTAACTCTAATGGTTTTCAAATTCCACACAGAACATACTCAAACATATTCACAAATTCAATCCACAATTCACACCAAAACAAAACAATTCATTTCTCCATAAAATCCAACCATACACATATCATCACAACATACCACTCAAACATATCAAATTTCATTTACTGAAAATCATACATAAATGAGTTAAATTCATTTTCCACAAAACATTCATCAGTATCACCAAAACCTAACTCTAATATTTTACCCATAAGTCCCTAAATGCAAACTAAAAGTTTGGAAGGAGCCCTTACCTTCACGTTAGCTTTAAGGTGCAATTACCGTTCCGCGAGTAAATCCGATAAAATCTTCGCTCGCATTGTCGCTTCTAAAGTTGGTTCCCTATCACCGTAGCATGGTAGTGAGCAACTTTCCCTTCTATCTCTTCGCAAAACGAAACTTAGATCTAGATGAAACGTGGAGGTTTGTGTTTGACGGTTTTGAAATCCCTAACTCTGTTTTCGAATCCGGGAAGAAGGAAGAAGCTGGGAACCTGATCTTTCTCACCCACTAAGCCTTGGCTTTCTATTGTTGAACAAAAGGAAGCAGCGAAAATGAAAATGGAAAAAGGATGGAGGGAGGTTTACGCAAGGCAGGGAGAGGAAGGAGATGGAAATATTTTCTTTTCTTTCTTTCTCTTTTTCCTTTCTTTCTTTTTCCTTCCTTTATATTTCTTTTCTTTCTATTTCCTCCTCTTTCCCCTCCACACAAACATATCCCAAAATATCTAGATATTTATTAAAATTACCATTTCACCCATAACTTCCCAAACCACTTTTGTTAAAAATATCTTCTCTCGTCGTTACTCAATTGACAGATGAAATTTTCAGCAGTCCGAGATATGTTTAACGAAACTCTCTTGAATTAAATTCTTCGTAAAAGATCCACAACAATTAATTTAATTTATTTATCGACGAACAAATTAAATCGGGGTATCAAAAATATATTTTTGGGCATTTAAGCTCACAAAATATTAATAACTTAGCTAAAAGCCTCTGAGTTCAATACCCAAAATACACTAAAATACATAAAGTGTAATTTAAAATTATGGGTTTTACAGGATAGGGAACAAGGGAAAGAAGATATTGAACAAGGGACAGGGGATAGGGAACAAGGGGCAGGGGATAGGGGATAGGTGATAATTGATAATTGATTAGTGTTAGCTAATAAGTGATAAGTGATAGCTGATAATAGGTGATAGGGGATAATAGATAAGTGGTAGCTAATAAGTGATAAGTGATAACTGATAAGTGATTATTGATAAGTAGTAGTTGATAAGTGATAGCTCATAGGTTATAAGTGACAGGGCACAAGGGATAGGAGATACAGGATAGGGGATAGGGGATAGGGGATAGGGGATAGGGGATAGGGGATAGGGGATAGGGGATAGGGGATAGGGGATAGGGGATAGGGGATAGGGGATAGGGGATAGGGGATAGGGGATAGGGGATAAAGGATATAGGGGATAGAGGATGGAGGATGGGGAATATAGGGGATATAAGGGATTTAAGGGATATGATATAAGGGATACGGGATAGGGGATTGGGGATAGAGATTATAGAGGATAGGGGATACGGGATACGGTATACGGGGATACGGGATACAAAATACTAGATAGGGGATATAAGGGATAGAGGATACGGGGGATAGGGGATAAAAGATATAGGATAGGGGTTAGGGGATAGGGGATAGGGGATAAGGGATAGGGGATAGGGGATAGTGGAT
>JBBPBS010000249.1:6092094-6114775 GCA_037974835.1 Cicer judaicum
GGATAGGGGATAGGGGATAGGGGATAGGAGATAGGGGATAGGGGATACGGGATACGGGATAAGGGGTAGGGCATAGGGTATAGGGGATAGGGGATAGAGGATAAGGGATACGGGATAGGGGATACGGGATACGGGATATTGGATAAGGGATGGGGCATATAAGGGATAGAGGATACGGGGGATAGGTGATATGGGATAGTGGATAGTGGATAGGGGATAGGGGATAGGGGATAGTGGATAGGGGATAGGGGATATAAGGGATAGAGGATACGGAGGATATAGGGATAGGGGAAATAGGGGATATGAGATATGGGAAATGGGATTTGGGATATGGGATAGTTCTGGCCCTCAGTACATGAATTGTGCCTTCATGAGTTTCTTGGAGTGTACCCCACATTTCTTTGGCGGTTTTGCAATTTGATACCATGAAAAACTCATCAGCACTCAAAGCATAAGTTATTATATTTTTGGCTATTGCATTATAGCCAACTTTTTTCTTATCATCATTAGACCAATCAGATTATAGTTTCATGATTAATGCTCCATGAGTACCAGGAAGTCTAGGCACATAAGAACCATTTTCTACTGCTTCTAATATGTCAAGACCACTTGCCTCTAGAAAGATAAGCATTCTTTCTTTTTAGTACATATAAGCAGATCCATTAAAGGCAGGGGGTCTAGCTAAAGAGGCCTCTTCACCGAAGAATTCAATAGAGGTCATATTCTTTTTCAGTAATATTCTAAAAGATCAGGCTCTTGATGCCAATTGTTGGTGGAATGGCCTCTATCCTTAAGAAGTTATACACAATATTATTATCAAGATTATCCAATTTCTTTCTAAGCGATAAACTTAATATTAAAACCAACTTGTTTAATATTAATTCCAATTTAACAATAATAGATTCAAAACTTATTCAAAATAAAGATTCAAGAACACATGTATTATCATGATAAAGAGTATAGAGATAGAGAAGTGTGCACGAGAGATTTTGATACTGGTTCAACTATCGATTCGATAGTCTACATCCGGTCTTGGAATCACTTACCGATTCCAGCTTTTACTAGAAATAATTTGAGTATGTTTACAAACTTTCCAACACTTCAATGCCGATACATCTTACTCAACATCAATCTTCAACAACAACCAATCTATCCTTAAGAACTACTCGCCAAGCTCTAGCAAGATCAGATTGAGATCTCTTTTAGATGATCACACACACTCTAAAAGATGACCACCAGTTTCACAATACTGGATTTCCACACACTTTCTTTTACAAATAATGTTTGTGAGTTACAACAATTTTTCTCCAAGTGTATTTTTCGAAAAACCAATGAAATTCTTTCAGTTTTGTATCTGTATTCTGTATGTTGGAAAAATTGTGATTGATTCAGTTTGTATAGATTCAGAAAAACTTCAGACAAATCGATTACCTAATCGATTTTATTAATGCGTATTACCAGATCAATCGATTCCCTAATCGATTATCTCGTTTCATCTTTTTCTTGAATCTTGAAATAGATGAACTAATCGATTTGCTATTCGATTCTTTTAATGCATATATAAAAAATTGATACTCAGTTCATATCAGAATCGATTGAATAATCGATTATAATTATTATGTTCATAATGCGAGATCAAACAATCGATTACTCAGTCAATTCACTTTCATAAACATAATCGATTTAGCAATGGGCTAATTTTTCCTTGTAACTCAAACATTTAATCAAATCGATTTGCCTATCGACTGATTTGTCCCAGTAACTCAAAACTTTAATCAAATCGATATGTCAATCGATTATGCAATATGTTTTTGATAAATGATGAACTAATTCATTCATGCAATCGATTAACTAATTGATTTGTAAAAACTTGTAACTTAAGAAAAGTGTATCAATCGATTGTCCAATCGATTTCTTTTAATCATAGAACACAGGTCTGATGAAGACATTTAAGTAATCAATTTGCTAATCGATTAACTCAGTCACAGGTCTGATAAAGACATTTAAGTAATCGATGTGCTAATCGATAAACTCAGTGATAGGTTTGTTCTGTGAATCAGAAAATCGATTAACCAATAGATTACCAATCGATTTGCTAATCTATTAACTTAGTGAAAACTTTTTTCTATGAATCAGAAAATCGATTAACCAATTGATTGATTGACACACTTATTTTATGATTTCAGTTTTAGTTGGCAAATATTAGATGTGTGAAATCATAATGATGAATCTAACTAATAAACACTATGAACACTAGACAAATTTACACATAATCTTCAAGCTTTGTATGATATGATCAATCTTTGCTTGATTGCTTGAGATCCAAGATTTGTCCAAGTGTAGTGTTTGATTCTGTATTGTTTGATTCTTTCCTGAAATGTATCTCAACTCAAACTATTAGATTAATCAGATAATGCATATACATTGTATGTTTGGAAGTTATATCAAAATCGTAGTCAAGAAGGCATATATCTTACATATTTAAGTCATAACACAACGACAAATAAGTCAACATAATTTACAAGCTGCGAAATAGTTTTTGAAATACGAATCCAAAGTATTTACACATCAAAAGTTGTACATGGAACCTATATATAATAAAATGTCAAGCTGGCAATATTGGTATAGGTACAATCTTCCAAATTAAAATAAACACATCCCAAAAGAAAGACATCTTGTCACTATACGTCAACCTAATCTGATCATTCTACAAAAAACTATACATCCCGAGTGATCTTTACGCACCCCGCAATATCCTCCTAACACAGCTCCAGTCAGGTGTGTGAAACTACATTCCCATCCGCAGGGTACTATACGGTAGGATGGTCTTGGTTCTCATCTGAGGGAAAAGCCCAGATTTCCACAATAGCATAAAGGGTCACCAACCGAAATTAACAACTAACACATAACATTAATGATTTAAAATGCACAAAATAACCTTTCAACTTAGCATGAACCTTAAAAGGGTTTCCATATGCCAAACATGCATAAACAAAGTTGAAAAATGAAGTTTTTAACAAAATAGCATTGTTGTATTCCAATACAGCATCTCTATATTCGAATACAAGGCAATTTTACTTGTAAGCAGCAAAAACAACATGTTTGTATTCAAATACAACCTTCTGTATTCGACTACACAGTAAGTCAGTAGCAAAACAACATGTATGTATTCGAATACAACAGTCTGTATTCGACTACACAGTAAGTCAGCGGCAAAAACAACATCTTTGTATTCGAATATAGCTTTTTGTATTCGAATACACATCAAACAGCAGCAGAAAAACAGCAAAATTCAGCTTTTAAAAGGGTTTCGAAACCAAATCAACACTTACACACCAATCCAAACAATCACACTTAACAATTATAGCGCAATCACCATGACATCTTGATTTTCGAAATGGTTTTGCAATCAATCACACATATACATAATTCCAAAACATTCACACTTAGCAATTATAACACAATCACCACGACAACTTGAATTTCAAAATGGTTTTGTAATCAATCACACTTACACACAATTCCAAATTATTCACACTTCGCAATTATAGTACAATCACCACGACAACTTGAGTTCAAACACTCAATCATAATCTTGAATCAAACACGACTCGCGTGCCAAGCACCCTAATGCAATGCGTATATGCCAAAATCGATGGAATCGAAATTACCAAGGTGCTACCTATCACGGGTCAGCATGATTTACTGAACACGTGCAGTCTATCGTAGTGTCTGCATGTGTGCTAGATTTCAGTCTAATCCAAAGGAGTCTCACCTTAGTGTAGTGAAGAGGATATTTAGAAACCTCATAGGAACTAGAAACCTAGGACTGTGGTATCCTAAGGGATCTACCTGCACCTTAGTTGGCTTCTCTGATTCAGACTTCGCAAGATGCAAAATAGATAGAAAAAGCACCTCAGGTACTTGTCACTTGCAAGGTAACTCCCTTGTTTCTTGGTATAACAAGAAACAAACAAGTATTGCTTTATCCACAGCTGAAGCTGAGTATATTGCAGCTGAGAGCTATTGTGCTCAGATCCTTTGGATGAAATAGCACTTGTGTGACTTTGGAGTAGACTTAGGGACAGTGCCTATCATGTGTGATAATACAAGTGCTATTTGTATTACCAAAAACCTTGTCATGCATTCTAGGACTAAGCATATAGAAATAAAGCTTGAATATGTAAATACATCTGATCAGTTGGGTGACATATTCACCAAAGCTTTACCCAAAGAAAGTTTCCTTCATATTAGGATGAAACGAGGAATAGTTGATTAGAATGAAATCTGATACCGGTGCCCAATCGATTGTAAAATCGATTATCCTATGGTCTAACAGGAAATGTGCTTCACGAAATCGATTGGTTAAAGCACAGTGTCTAATTTGAAAAATTAGATAACTCGAAATCGATTGGTTAATCGATTTGGTGGTTCTCTGTATCTGTTTGTGCTATTCTATTCCTAAAATCCAATCGATTAGGAAATCGATTCCTTTTGTTTAAAGAATCAATTTGGTAATCGATTAGTTTGGTCCCAGACTTCAAACTCGAGAAAATCTTCCTCGAAAACGATTTGGAAATTGATTGAATCAGTATTTTTATGGATGAATCGATTAGGACGTCGATGCTGAGATTACGAGGTTTCTGAACTGTTATGAGAAACTGTTTGTACCGATATGGAAATCGATTGAGTAAATAAAGGAAATCGATTGGGAAATCGATTGACATTATTACCGTTGCCAGTTTTTTTTACTAGCCGTTGCAAAGTAATTATGGCTCAATCGATTTCAGTTCCCCAACAACGGTAACCCAATCGATTGATCTGTGCGCAGGCTTAAAACAATCGATTTTGAACAGTGTTATATAAACCCTGCTTAAACCCCCAATCGATTACTTCACACTTTTTCCAGAAATTTTCCAAAACTCCATGTCTTTCTTCTTCATGTTCTTCAAGTGGAAGAAGTCCCTCTCCACCTCCAACTTCTAAACGTGTGTCTATTCCTACACACAAGATTCTTGCCAAGGACAAATGCAAGGCCATTGCTATAGATCACGGATAAGCTAAGAAGAGAAAGGAGCCTCCAACAGAGAAACTCATGGTTGATGCAATGAGGACTCCTGCTCCCAAAAAGAAGAAGGCTTCTCCTTCTCCTAAGCCTAAACAAGCTCCACCACAGAAAGAGAAACCATCTGCAAATGTTGAGATACCGACTGCATTTCTCAACAGAAAAATCCATGAAGCCAGAACCATGGATTTCAGTTATTTTGATGCTGACGGCTTTACCTTCCAGAACCACTTGAGGTTTCATGGTCTGGAACCATTTCTGTCTTCGTCTCTAGATTCTTATCCTAAGCTCATTAGAGCTTTTTACTCTTCTTTCAAACTTACTGATGATGGCTTCAAAGCTGAAGTCAAAGGAAAGAAGATTGTTATGTAGTTCGATGATTTTTCCACACTTTCTGGATTTCCCTACCACGACAAATCTTTTGATGGCAGTTCAGAAGCGGACACCGCTGACGAAGGATGGGAAGCTTCAGTTGATAGACACACATCTGTTCAGGACTTGATGGTAGAAGGTTTTGTGGAATCAGTCGCACTACCTATCGGCCAGATGAAAGTCCAAGAACGTATGCTAATGTACGCTCTCACACGGATGTTAGTTCCCCGCTCCGGGAATCATGCAGTTGTCCAAAATTTGGACATTCTTCTGCTTTAGGGACTTCGCAACGAGCTCAAGATGAGCTGGGCGTGGATAGTACTCAAACACATGCAGGAAGCTGCCCAAGGAAAGTTGGTGCTTCCGTATCCCCAACTTATCACGAGGGTTCTAAAGCATTTTAGAATCCATTTGGCAAAAGAAGAATGCTCCAAAACCACCCTCACTTTTGGAGAATCAACTGTGAATCAGATGCAATTGAAAAAGGTGAACGGGATTTGGACACCCCCTCAGTCTATTGCTGAACCAGCTCAGCCTGCTCCGGAACAACCAGCTGAGCAGATTAGAGCACAATCTGGAGTTCTAAAAAAGTTGTTGGAGTTTATGGAAACTCAAGCAGCTCACAATGCTAGAGTTGAAGCTGGAACTGCAAGGATGGAAGCGGCTTTGGTTAAGCTTCAAGAGGAATTGCATTCGGTTGCATAGGATGTCGCGGCTATACAAGATCATCTCGGCCTCAAACTGTCTTTCAACGACATTGCTGATATTGGCCGACAAGCAACTGGTGAACCTACCCCCACACCCTTAGCTAGCCCTGCACCTCATGTTGAGGAGACACCTGTTGAGGATAACACAGCGGTCTCTATCTCTCCCTTAGATAATAATGAGGATCAGCCCAGTTTAGGAGTTTAGGTGTTTAGGTTCTTTGTTGCTTGGTATCTATTTTGTTGTATTGCCTTGTATTGATTAGTTTATATGAATATCATTTTCTTTCCTACATTCTCTTTGTTTTTTTGTTCTGTTATGCCTTTTTGCATGCAGTAACAAAGGGGGAGAAAATGTACAATTTAAACTTGTGTTTTTATGTTGCTATTTTTGAACAAATGAACCATTCTGATATTCTGATACCATCAATAGTCACAGTCAGTCTTGTTGTGCTCTGATATATTCTTCGTTAAAGATTCACCATACTTAATTTAATTTATTTATGGACCAGTAATTTTAATCGAGGCAAGAAAATATATTTTTGGGCATTTAAACTCACAAAATATTAATAACTTGGCTAAAAAGCATCCGAGTTCAATACCAAAATACATAAAGTATAATTTAAAATTATGGGTCTTACAGAGTTTATGACTTTGAGTCGCTTTTATTGAATATGAATCTTACTTACTATACGAAGATTCAGGTCGAAAGAGAACTCTTCTTTTGCACAATCTTATAGAAGCGTTTGGTGCTAGTTCATAAACACTTTTTAATTTAAGTGGGGGATTGTTGGAAACATATAGTATGTTAGTGTGTGAATTCAAAATTTGTTGAAGTCCCACGATGGAAATGTCTCATGCATATATTGAGTAGTTTTCAACCTTATAAATACTAAAGTCCCTAATTGGATATTTAACATATGTGGGTTTGCTTTCATCATATTATAAAGAATGTAAAACTCTTATGAAAAACACACCAAAATTGGATGCAGTCCCTTCAATTTTCGATCTATTTGATTTTTGAGTGGTCATAATACCATTGTCCATTTAGAACATTTTTTATGTCGTAGTCCATTCGATTTATGAGTGATCACAGTACCATTGTTCTTTTAGAGCAGTTTTTGTGTCGTAGTTCTTTCGATTTATAAGTGATCATAATATCATATTACGAGTTGCTTTAACGGTAACATCCCGCTTTATCGTGACATTAATTAACAAAACTTTAAACGTAAAAATACAAGTTTATTTTTATTTATTTATGATTATCTTAAATACTCATTTACCTTAAAATCAATTAATAGGGAACAAGGGGCAGGGGATAAGGGATAGGTGATAATTGATAATTGATAAGTGTTAGCTAATAAGTGACAAGTGATAGCTGATAATAGGTGATATGGGATAGGGGAAAATTGATAAGTGGTAGCTAATAAGTGATAAGTGATAACTGATAAGTGATAACTGATAAGTGATAATTGATAAGTGGTAGTTGATAAGTGATAGCTCATAGGTGATACGTGATAGGGGACAAGGGACAGGGGATAGAGGATAGGTGATATGTGAAATGGGATAAAGGATTGGTGATATAGGGGATAGGGGATATAGGATAGGATATAGGTGATAGGGGATAGGGGATACTAGATACGGGATATAGGGGATAGGGGATAGGAGATATGAGATAGGAAATATAAGGGATAGAGGATACGGGGATAGGGGATAAGGGATATACAATTTAGGGACTATGGGTTACAGGGAAGATGGGATAAGGGGTAGGGGATAGGATATATAGGATAAGGGATATGGGATATATGGGATATAGGGGACATGGGATATAAGGGATATAGGATATAAGAGATATAAGGGATATAAGGGATAGGGGATAAGGGATGGGGGATATAGGGGATAGGGTATATAAGAGATTTAGGAGATAGGAGATAGGGGATACGGTATATAGATGATAGAGGATAGGGGACTGGTGATAACTGATAGGTGATAGATTGATGATATGTGATAGGTGATACGTAATACGTGATAGGGGATACCAGATAGGGGATATGTCATAGGGGATAGGGGATAGGGGATATGGGATATGGGATAGGAGATCGGGGATACGGGATACGAGATAGGGGATACGGGATACGGGATACGGGATACGGGATACGGGATAGGGGATAGGGGATAGGGGATAGGGGAAAGGGGATATGGGATAGGGGATACGGGATACGGGATACGGGATACGGGATACAGGATATGAGATACAAGATACTCGATAAGGATAGGTGATACGGGATACAGGATACTGGATAGGGGATACGGGATATAAGGGAAGGGAATAGCGGTTAAAGGTTAGGGGATAGGGGTTAGGGGATACACGATAGGGGATACGGGATAAGGCATAAGGAATAAGGGATAGGGCATACGGCAGAGGGGATAGGGGATAAAGGAGATGGCATACGGGATACTGGATAGGGGATACTAGATAGGGGATATGGGATAGGGGATATAAGGGATAGAGGATACGGTGGATAGGGGTTAGGGGATAAGGGTTGGGGGATACGGGATACGGGATAGGGCATAAGGGATACGGGATATGGGAAACGAGATAGGGGTTAGGGTTTAGGGGATAGGGGATAGGGGATAGGGGGTAGGGATTAGCGGATACGGGATACGAGATAGGGGATAAGGGATAGGGTATAGGGGATACGGGATAGGGGATACGGGATACGAGATAGGGGATAGGGGATAGGGGATAGGGGATCTAGGGGATATAAGGGATACAAGATATGGGGGATATAGGGATAGAGGATAGGAGATATAGCATATAGGGGATATGGGATATGGTATATGGGATAGTTCTGGCCCTCTTTACATTAATTGTGCCTTCATGAGTTTCTTGGAGTGTATCCTACATATCTTTGGCGGTTTTGCAATTTGATACCCTGTAAAACATATCAGCACTAAAAGCAGAAGTCATCATATTTTTGGCTTTTGCATTGTAGCCCACATTTTTCTTATCATCATGAGACCAATTAGATCAAGGTTTCATGATTAATGCTCCATCAGTACTTGCAAGTCAAGGAACATAAGGACCGTTTTCTACTGCATCTAATATGTCAAGACCACTTGCCTCTAGAAAGATAAGCATTCTTTCTTTCCAGTACATATAAGTAGACCCATAAAAGGCAGGGGGTCTAGCTAAAGAGGCACCTTCGCCCAAGAATTCAATAGAGGTCATTTTCTTTTTCAGAAATAGTCTAAAAGATCAGGCTCTTGATGCCAATTGTTGGTGGAATGGCCTCTATGCTTAGGAAGTTATACACAATATTATTAATAAGATTATCCAATTTCTTCCTAAGTGATGAGCTTAATATTAAAACCAACTTGTATAATATTAATTCCAATTTAACAATAATAGATTCAAAACTTATTCAAAACAGAGATTCAATAACACATGTATTATCAAGATAAAGATTATAGAGATAGAGAAGTGTGCACCAGGGATTTTTATACTGGTTCAACTATCGATTTGACAGTCTACATCCAATCCTAGAATCACTTACCGATTCCAGCCATTACTAGAAATGATTTGAGTATGTTTACAAACTTTCCAGCACTTCAATGCCTATACATCTAACTCAACACCAATCTACAACAACAACCAATCTATCCTTAAGAACTACTCGCCAAGCTCTAGCAAGATCAGATTGAGATCTTTTTTAGATGATCACACACACTCTAAAAGATGACCACATGTTTCACAATACTGGATTTCCACACACTTTCTTTTACAACGATTGTTCTTTCAAAAAGAACTAAGAACACTTGATTCAATCACAATGAATTCTCACACTAAGTATTTGCCAATAATGTTTGTGAGTTACTACAATTTTTCTCCAAGTGTATTTTTTGAAAACCAATGAAATTCTTTAAGCTTTCTATCTGTATTTTGTATGTTGTAAAAATTGTGATTGATTAAGTTTATATAGATTCAGAAAAACATCAGACAAATCGATTTCCCAATCGATTTTATTAATGCGTATTACCAGATCAATTGATTCCTTAATCGATCATCGCGTTTCTTATTTTTCTTGAATCTTGAAATAGATGAACTAATCGATTTGCTATTCGATTCTTTTAATGCATATATCAGAAACTGATACTCAGTTCATATCAGAATCGATTGAATAATCGATTATAATTGTTTTGTTCATAATGCAAGATCAAACAATGGATTACTCAGTCGATTCACTTTCATAAACATAATCGATTTGGCAATGGGCTTATTTTTCCTTGTAACTCAGACATTTAAACAAATTGATTTGCCAATCGACTGATTTGTCCCAATAACTCACACACTTAATCAAATCGATTTTCCAATCGACTGATTCATTCATGCAATCGATTAACTAATTGATTAGTAAATCGATTAACTAATTGATTTGTAAAAACTTGTAACTTAAGAAAAGTGTATCAATTGATTGTCCAATTGATTTCTTTTAATCATAGAACACAGGTGTGATGAAGATATTTAAGTAATCGATTTGCTAAACGATTAACTCAATCACAGGTCTGATAAAGACATTTAAGTAATCAATGTGCTAATCAATTAACCCAGTGACAGGTTTGTTCTGTGAATCAGAAAATCGATTAACCAATTGATTTACCAATTGATTTGCTAATCAATTAACTCAGTGAAAACATTGTTTTATGAATCAGAAAATCGATTAACCAATTGATTGATTGACACACTTATTTTATGATTTCAATTTTAATTGGCAAATATTAGATGTGTGAAATCATACTGATGAATCTAACTAATGAACACTAGACAAATTTACACATAATCTTCAAGCCTTGTATGATATGATCAATCTTTGCTTGATTGCTTGAGATCCAAGATTTGTCCAAGTGTAGTGGTTGATTTTGTATTGTTTGATTCTTTCCTGAAATGTATCTCAACTCAAACTATTAGATTAATCAGATAATGCATATACTTTGTATGTTTGGAAGTTATATCAAAATCATAATCAAGAAGGCATATATCTTACATATTTAAGTCATAGCACAACGACAAATATGTCAACATAATTTACAGGTTTAGGAAATATATGACTTCTAATGCAAGAAATATGTATATGGCAGTCAAATGAAAATTCACAAGAATGCCAAACAGTTTAACAAATACCAACTTTATTAAACAGAATATCAATCAAAGTCCCAAAGAATTGATTCTAGGAGAAAATTCACAATAACATCTATTGTCTAATTAATAATGCAACATACATAGTAATTGTTCAACAAATCAATCTAGATACTAGCATGTAAATTTAATCTTTCAAGCAATATCAAACAGAACATGTATCAATATTAATGAACCAAACGGTGAAGTAAAAGATAAGGGATGAGAGAGAGATACTCATATATTTATCCTGGTTCGGTCGTCTGCAAGACAACCTACATCCAATCCCAAGATCAACGTGATCTCAGCCTTATTCACTAGAATCTTCTATAGAACGTTTTACAGATTTTCCAGCTAGCACCTAGCCTATCTATCCAACTATCTTGATTCTAACATACATCCATCACATCCCTTGAGTTATCCCGGTAAACTCACACAAGATCGCAATGAGGTTCCTTCTTGATGAATACAATCATCAAAGAACGGTAACCACCAGTTTATCTACTGGATTTTTACAAGGTTCGGTTACAATGTTGTTTTACAGAAATTGACAACAGCGAAGATCAAAAAATCTTTCTAGAATATGCGACTTAATCACACAATGATGTTAAAACTATAAGGGTTTGCCAAGCTATTTAGTTTTCTCAAAATATTGTGTATATCAAAAGTTCAAATTCTCAAAAGTTCTGGTTCTGAAAAATTTCAATTCTCTATTCTATATTGAAAAATAGATTTAAGACAGTTTTTATATGTTTCAGAAAAGCACATACAAATTGATTTCCTAATCGATTTTATAAAGCTTTGAAACAGTCCAATCGATGCTCGTGTTTCTTGTTTTTCTTGAATCTTGAATAATTAAGAAAACTGAGACAAGTTGATATCAGCATCGATTGAGTAATCGATTTTGAATGTTTTGTTCAAACAACGAGATCAAAACAATCGATTATACAGTCAACTGATAATCCATCATAATCGATTTAGCAATTGGTCTGTAACTTAAAACAATTACTCCAATCGATTTGTTAATCGATTGGACTGATCACAGGGACTCCAGTAATTTGCACTAATCGAGTCAATCGATTTGCTTTCTCCCAATGCTTTAGTTGTCTTATTCCAATTGATTTATCAATCGATTTGAATTGTTATAGGGACTTAGCTATTTTGAAAACATTGATTTGCCAATCGACTAGGAACTTGGTTTATGATATATGATTAAACATTTTAAACTCCCAATCGATTTGTCACTCGATTGGTATAAGTCTTGCAAGTCAAGAAACAAAATTCAATTGATGTCTCAATCGATTGGATCTGTCACAGAGCTTCAGACTTATAAAAAACCTTTACCCAATCGATTTGCCAATCGATTTGGTTTAGAAATGGTTGTCTCTGTGACTTGCTCAATCGATTCATCAATTGATGTTCCAATCGATTGGTATGTTACAGTGGTCAAGTCTGATGCAAAGTTATCGCGAAATCGATTTGCCAATCGATTTACAAGGATTGTGGCTTGCCCCTGTAACTCACACAATTGATTTCTCAATTGATTCATGAATCGATTGTCCAATCCATTGAGTTACACCCAGAGTTCAGATTTAACTAAGATCTTTCACAGAATCGATTTATCAATCGATTGGCTTAGTGATAACTTTACTTCTGAGTCTATAAATCGATTGCTCAATAGGTGTATCAATTGATTAGTCAATCGATTTGGTTACTTGGCTCAATTTAAAATCACATTTTAACTTGGCAAAAGCTTATGCATGAAATCATATTTGCAAGTCTAAAACCTAATTAACACAATCACTAATGACACTTGAGCATAGTTGTTTTTGTCCAGCACATGCTTCACTTTATGCTTGATTCCTTGGGTTCCAAGCTTTGTGTCCATATGTTTAGTGTTTGTGTGTATCTACCTGAAATGCAACTTGGTTCAAACAGTTAGCTTAATCACAAGATATTGTATGCTTGTTAATTATGTCAAAACCATAATCAGGGGAACTTATGTCCAACAACAAGCTACGAAATAGTTTTTGAAATACGAATCCAAAGTATTTACACATCAAAAGTTGTACATCGAACCCATCAATAATAAAATGTCAAGCTGGCAATATTGGTATAGGTACAGTCTTCCAAATTAAAACAAAAACATCCCAAAAGAAAGACATCTAGTCACTATACGTCAACCCAATCTGATCATTCTACAAAAAACTATACATCCCGAGTGATCTTTACGCGCCCCGCAAAATCCTCCTTACACAGCTCCAGTCAGGTGTGTCCAACTATATTCCCATCCACAGGGTACTATACGGTAGGATGGTCCTAGTTCTCATCTGATGGAAGAGCCAACATTTCCACAATAGCGTAAAGGGTCACCAACCGAAATTAACAATTAACACATAAAATTTATGATTTAAAATGCACAAAATAACCATTCAACTTAGCTTGCAACATAAAAGGGTTTCCATATACCAAACATGCATAAACAAAGTTGAAAAATGAAGTTTTTAACAAAATAACACTGTTGTATTCGAATACAACATCTTTGTCATCGAATACAAGGATGTTTCAGCAGCCAACAGCAAAAACAGCATGTTTGTATTCAAATATAGCCTTCTGTATTCGACAACACAGTAAGTTAGTAGCAAAACAACATGTTTGTATTCGAATACAATAGTCTGTATTCGACTAAACAGTAAGTCAGTGGCAAAAACATGTTTTTATTTGAATATAGCTTTCTGTATTTGAATACACATTAGATAGGGGATATGGCATAGGGGATAAGGGATAGGGGATAGGAGAAAGGGGATAGGGGATAGGGGATAGGGGATAGGGGATAGGGGATACGGGATACGGGATACGGGATACGGGATAGGGGATAGGGGATAGGGGATAGGGGATAAGGGATAAGGGATTTCAGGGATATTATATAGAGGATAGGGGATATAGGTGATAGGGGATGGGGGATGGGGAATATAGAGGATAGGGGATATAGGGGATTTAAGGGATAGGATATAAGGGATGGGGGATATAAAGGATAGGGGATTTAAGAGATATGATATAGGGGATTGGAAATAGGGGATAGAGGATAGGGGATAGGGGATAGAGGATCGAAGACATGGGTTAGGGGGTAGTGGATAGGGAATAAGGGATAGAGGATAGGGGATATGGGTTAGGGGATAGGGGTTACGAGATAGGGGTTACGGGATGGGGGATAACGGATAGAGCATATGGGATACGAGATATGGGATAAGGCATTGGGGATAAGGGATAAGGGATAGGCGATATGGGATACAGGATAGTGGATGCTGGATAGGGGATAGGGGATTGGGGATAGGGGATATAAGGGGATAGGGGATTGGGGATAGGGGATATACAATTTAAAGAATATGGGTTATAGGGAATTTGGGATAAGGGATAGCATATAGGGATAGTGGATAAGGGATATAAGGGATTAGGGATTGGATATAGGGGATAGGGGACATAAGAGATTTAAGGGATAGGATATAGGGTATTTAATAGATATGATATAGTGTAAGGGGATATAGGGTATTTATTAGATATCCTCTATCCCCTATCCCTTATCCCTTATCCCCTATCCCCTATCCCCTATCCCCTATCCCCTATCCCCTACTATCCCCTATCCCCTATCCCCTATCCCCTATCCCCTATCCCCTATCCCCTATCCCCTATCCCCTATCCCCAATCCCCTATCCCTATTCTTATCCCTATCCCTATCCCCTACCCACTATCCCATATTCCATATCCCCTATTCTCTATCGCATATCCCATATCCCATATCCCATATATCCTTTATCCCCGATCCCCAATCCCTCTATCACCTATTCTATATCCCTTATGCGCTGTCCCCTATTACCTATTACCTATCACTTATCCCATATCCCCTATCACCTATCACCTATCACCTATCACCTATCACCTATCACCTGCTGAGGATAATACAGCGGTCTCTACCTCTCCCTTAGATAATAATGAGGATCAGTCCCGTTTAGGAGTTTAGGTGTTTAGGTTCTTTGTTGCTTTGTATCTGTTTTGTTGTATTGCCTTGTATTGATCAGTTTATATGAATATCATTTTCTTTCCGACATTCTCTTTGTTTTTTTGTTCTGTTATGCCTTTTTGCATGTAGTAACAAAGGGGGAGAAAATGTACAATTTAAACTTATGTTTTTATGATGCTATTTCTGAACAAATGAACCATTCTGATATTCTTATACCATCAAAAGTCACAGTCAGTCTTGTTGTGTTCTTATTTTTTTTTTTACCCGCTGCAAATGAATTTGATAGTATGACTGTTGTTGCTATTGCTCTGATTTTTTATAACCTTGTTTTTAGATAAGCAACTATGTTACTGAAGTGCAATGTATAGATTTGATATTATTGCAGTAATCATAGTACTATTTTACTAATGTTTTGCATGTGTTTATGTTGTTGCTATTTTTAAATGAATCATGGATGCAAAAACTCAGGGGGAGCTTTTTAATTAACTGTTTGTTTATATACCTTGAAATGTCAAAATCAAGTTTAACTTGTATGTTTGTTACTTATGCAAAAAGGGGGAGATTGTTGGACATAAGTCCCCCTGATTTTAGTTTTGACATAATTAACAAACATACAATGTCTTATGATTGAGCAAACTATTTGAATCAAGTTGCATTTCAGGTAGAAACACACACACACACACATTGTTTAATCATATATCAGAAACCAAGTTTCTAGACGATTGGCAAATCAATGTTTTCAAATTAGCTAAGTTCCTATAACAATTCAAATCGATTGGAATTAAACAGCTGAGCCACTGGGACAAAACAAATCGATTGACGAATCAATTAGTGCAAATTACTTGAGTCCTTGTGATCAATCCAATCGATTGAAAAATTGATTGGAGGAATTGTTTTAAGTTACAGACCAATTGCCAAATCGATTATGATGGATTATCAGTCGATTGTGTAATCGATTGTTTTGATCTTGTTGTTTGAACAAAACATTCATAATCGATTACTCAATCGATGCTGATATCAACTTGTCTCAGTTTTTTGATTTCTGAATTAAAACAATCGATTGCCAAATCGATTGATACATATGTTTTCAAGATTCAAGAAAAACAAGAAACACGAGCATCGATTGGCAAATCGATTGGAGTGTTTCAATGCCTTATAAAATTGATTGGCAAATCGATTTGTATGTGTTTTTTCTGAAACATATAAAAATTGTCTCAACTGTTTTTCAAAACAACTTTTTGATATGACATAGAATTGAAATTTTTCATAAATAGAACTTTTGAGACCTTTGAACTTTTGATACACACAATACTTTGAGAAAACTTAACTACTTGGCAAACACTTATAGTTTGAACATCATTGTGTGATCAAGTCGCTTATATTAGAAAGATCTTTTGATCTTCTTTGTTGTCAATTTCTGTAAAATTACATTGAAACCAAACTTTGTAAAAATCCAGTAGCTAAATTGGTTGTTACCGTTCGTTGATGCTTGTGATCATCAAGAAGGAACCACATTGCAATCTTGTGTGAGTTTACAAGAATAACTCAAGGGATGCGATGGATGTATGTTAGAATCAAGATAGTTGGATAGATGGGCTAGTAGCTACCTGGACAATCTGTAAAACGTTCTATAGAAGATTCTAGTGAAAAAGGCTAAGATCACGTTGATCTTGGGACTGGATGTAGGTTGTCTTACAAACGACCGAACCAGGATAAATATCTGAGTGTCATTCTTCTATCCCTTATCTTTTACTTCATTGTTTTATTGTTTAATATTGGTACATAATTCTTGCATTAGAAGTACTGTCATATACATAATTCTTGCATTAGAAGTCTTTATTTCTTACAATTGACATCAAGAGTCTGTACTTGTTTTAGAGAAAACTCTCATATAAGTCATGACTTTTGTAGAAATCTTAGGTGAAGGTGCTTCACTTGCAAGGCCCCCTGCTTTTAATGGTGCGGCCTATATGTACTGGAAACAACGCATGTTAATTTTTCTTGAAGCTAGTGGAATTGATATTCTTGATGCTGTTGAAAATGGACCTTTTGTGCCAACCTTAGCTTGAATTGGTGAATCTGCTATATTGAAACCTAAATCTGATTGGTTTGAAGAAGACAAAAAGAAAGTAGGTTACAATGCTAAAGCTAAAAATATTATAACATCTGCTTTGAGTCATGATGAATTTTTTAGGGTGTCAAATTGTAAATCCGCAAAAGAAATGTGGGATACCTTGCAGCAGACCCATGAAGGCACCACTGATGTCAAGAGAGCAAGGATAAACACATTGATGCACGAATATGAATTATTCAATATGAAGAAATAAGAATCCATCAATGATATGCAAACCAGATTCACCCACATAGTAAACAACTTGCATGCACTTGGAAAGGATTGAAAGCGATCAGCAGATCAGCAAAGTAATGAGATGTCTAACTCGAGAATGGCAGCCAAAGATTATTGCCATTGCAGAGTCAAAGGATCTTGGACCAATGTCTATCGCTACGCTCTTTGGGAAATTAAGAGAACACGAAATGGAACTCCACTGACTAAGTGAAACTGAGCAAGTCGACAGAAAAAGGAAAGGGTTGTCTTTGAAAGCCCAAGCACATCAATCAAAAGCTGAACAAGAAAGCTGCTCAGATGAGTCAAGCAGTGAAACTGATGAAGAATCAGAAATTAGTTTACTTGTCAAAAAGTTCAAAAAGTTTCTGAATAAGA
The DNA here is from genome assembly GCA_037974835.1 of Cicer judaicum. Lineage (NCBI taxonomy): Eukaryota > Viridiplantae > Streptophyta > Magnoliopsida > Fabales > Fabaceae > Cicer > Cicer judaicum. The sequence goes on from JBBPBS010000249.1 coordinate 6,110,152, forward strand.
AAGATAACAATACAGCCACACATGTAGTCAATAGGGTTCTGATTAGGCCAATCCTCAGGAAAACTCCTTATGAGTTATACAAGGGTAGGAAACCAAACATCTCTTACTTTAGAGTCTTTGGATGTAAATGCTTTGTTTTAAACAACGACAAAGAACATCTAGGTAAGTTTGACCCTAAGGCAGATGAGGGTATTTTCCTAGGATATTCCAAAGCCAGTAAGGCCTATAGAATCTACAACAAAAGAACTAAAACCATAGAAGAGTCTGTTTATGTAAAATTTGATGAATTGTTTTCTGAAAATCTGAACAAGACTCCTTCTATAGTTGATACTTCTTTAGATGAAGTTGTAGAATCTAAACCTTTAGAGACTGCTGAACCTGAACCTCAAAACAACCTGGACTGTGTTGATACCGCCTTTGTTTCCCAACTAGAACCCAAAAACGTCAAGGAAGCTCTATTAGATGATGAGTGGATCATTGCTATGCAAGAGAAGCTAAACCAATTTGAGAGAAACAATGTGTGGATCCTAGTTCCCAAACCAGCCAACAAACACATTATAGGAACCAGGTGGGTGTTTAGAAACAAAATGGATGAGAATGGAGTCATCACTAGGAACAAAGCTAGGCTAGTGGCCAAGGGGTATAACCAAGAAGAAGGGATAGACTACGATGAAATCTATGCCCCAGTAGCTAGACTAGAAGCCATTAGAATCCTGCTGGCTTTTGCTTGTATTATGGACTTCAAACTTTATCAAATGGATGTGATAAGTGCCTTTCTCAATGGTGACATCCAAGAGGAAGTGTTTGTTAGCCAAACACCTGGTTTTGAAAATCCTGATTTTCCTAATCATGTGTACAAGCTAACAAAGGCCCTCTATGAGTTGAAACAAGCTCCTAGAGCTTGGTATGAGAAGCTTAGCACTTTTCTCATTCAACAAAACTTTGTAAGAGGCAATGTTGACAAAACTCTTTTCATAAAAACTAATGGAAATGATATATTGCTGGTCCAAGTTTATGTTGATGACATAATCTTTGGATCAACAAATAACAAGCTATGCAAAGATTTTGAAAATTTAATGAAAGGTAAATTTGAAATGTCAATGATGGGAGAACTCTCCTATTTCTTGGGATTTCAAATTAACCAAAGCAAGCTTGGTATTTACATTAGCCAAACAAAGTATTGCAATGATTTAATAAAGAAGTTTTGCTTTGACAAGTACAAGTCCATTGATACTCCAACGAGCCAAGCTTGTCACCTAGATAGGGATGAGATAGGAAAACCTGTAGATGTCACTAGGTATAGAGGTATGATAGGGTCATTACTTTACCTTACTGCAAGCAAGCCATACAATATGTTTAGTGTCTGCATGTGTGCTAGATTTCAGTCTAATCCAAAGGAGTCTCACCTTAGTGCAGTGAATAGGATATTTAGATACCTCATAGGAACTAGAAACCTAGGACTGTGGTATCCTAAGGGATCTACTTGCACCTTAGTTGGCTTCTCTGATTCAGACTTTGCAGGATGCAAAATAGATAGAAAAAGCACCTCAGGTACTTGTCACTTGCTAGGTAACTCCCTTGTTTCTTGGTATAGCAAGAAACAAACAAGTATTGCTTTATCCACAGTTGAAGCTAAGTATATTGCAGCTAGGAGCTATTGTGCTCAGATCCTTTGGATGAAACAACACTTGTGTGACTTTGGAGTAGACTTAGGGACAGTGCCTATCATGTGTGATAATACAAGTGCTATTTGTATTACCAAAAACCCTGTCATGCATTCTAGGACTAAGCATATAGAAATAAGGCATCATTTCATAAGGGATCAATTTCAAAATGGGAACATAAAGCTTGAATATGTCAATACATCTGATCAGTTGTCTGACATATTCACCAAAGCTTTACCCAAAGAAAGTTTCCTTCATATTAGGATGAAACTAGGAATAGTTGATCAGAATGAAATCTGATACAGGTGCCCAATCGATTGTAAAATCGATTATCCTGTGGACTAGCAGGAAATGTGCTTCACGAAATCGATTGGTTAAAGCACAGTGTCTAATTTGAAAAATTAGATAACTCGAAATCGATTGGTTAATCGATTTGGTAATCGATTAGTTTGGTCCCAGACTTCAAACTCGAGAAAATCTTCCTCAAAAACGATTTGGAAATCGATTGAATCAGTATTTTTATGGATGAATCGATTAGGACGTCGATGCTGAGATTACCAGGTTTCTGAACTGTTATGAGAAACTGTTTGTACCGATATGGAAATCGATTGAGTAAATAAAGGAAATCGATTGGGAAATCGATTGACATTATTACCGTTGCCAGTTTTTTTTACTAGCCGTTGCAAGGTAATTATGGCTCAATTGATTTCAGTTCCCCAACAACGGTAACCCAATCGATTGATCTGTGCACAGGCTTAAAACAATCGATTTGAGAATCGATTTTGAACAGTGTTATATAAACCCTGCTTAAGGGATAGGGGATAAGGGATAAGGGATATGGGATATGGGATAAGGGATAGGGGATAGGGGATAGGGGATAGGGGATAGGGGATAGGGGATAGGGGATAGGGGATAGGGGATAGGGGATAGGGGATAGGGGATAAGGGATAAGGGATAAGGGATAAGGGATAAGGGATAAGGGATAAAGGATAAGGGATAAGGGATAGGGGATAGGGGATAAGGGATATAGGATACGGGATAAAGAATTTAGGGGATAGGGGTTATGGGTTAGGGGATACAGGATACGAGATATGGGATACGAGATACGGGATACTGGATAGGGAATAAGGGATAGGGGATAGGGGATAGGGGATAGGGGATAGGGGATAGGGGATAGGGGATAGGGGATAGAGAATAGTGGATAGTGGATAGTGGATAGGGGATAGGGGATAGTGGATATAGGGAATAGGGAATATGGAATAGGGGATAGGGGATAGTGGATATAGGGAATAGGGAATATGGAATAGGGGATATACGAGACACATATCTTTTAATTGTAAACTGAAAAAGCTTGCAAACATGGAAACAAGTTTGGAGTGTAAAGAAACCTCTGATTAAGTCTAACCCTCATGGACCCAATCTAAATTGGGTACCTAAAATCAAAGTCCGAATTTTGTTTTGCAGATATGCTTGACATCCAAAACTCACTCATGGTACCTAGATAGTGGATGTTCCAAGCATATGAGTGGAGACAAATTTGATGTCAAATTTAGAGGAATCTATTCATGTCAAATTTGATGAAATGTTTACCAAAAACTTGAACAATACTCCTCTTATAGTTGTTGATTCTCTTGATAAAATTGTAGAATCAGATCCAAAAGAACCAAATGAAGCATTACCTCCAACTAACATGGATGATATAGAACCTATAAGGGAAGATAACTTACCTAAGAAATGAAAATTCAACAAAAATCATCCTATTGACAACATCATAGGAGAAATTTCTAAAGGGGTTGCTACTAGAAAATCCCTAAGACACTTCTGTAATTTCACAATATTTGTTTTTCAAGTAGAAACTAAGAATATAAAAGAAGCTCTTTTGGGCAACGATTGGATAATTGCCATGCAAGAAGAGCTTAATCAATTTGAGAGAAACAAATTATGGATCTTAGTTCATAAACCAAAAAACAAACATATTATTGGAACTAGATGGGTGTTTAGGAATAAGATGGATGAGAATGGAGTAATAACAAGAAATAAGGCTAGACTAGTTGCTAAAGGACACAACTAGGAGGAAGGTATTGATTATGATGAGACTTAGGCCCCTGTAACCAAATTAGAAGCAATTAGAATTTTCCTTGCCGATGCTTGTATCATGGATTTTAAATTGTATCAAACGGATGTAAAGAGTGCTTTTCTGAATGGAGATATCCAAGAGGAGGTTTATGTTAATCAAACTCTAGGATTTGAGGATCCTGCTTTTCCAAACCATGTTAATAAACTAACAAAAGCTCTCTATGGATTGAAAAAGGCTCCAAGAGCATGGTATGAAAAACTCAGTAATTTCCTCATACAACAATATTTTTTAAGAGGAAATGTTGATAAAACACTCTTTATAAAGAAAAAGGGAAAAGACATTCTGCTTGTCCAAATTTATGTTGATATTTCCTCTAAATTCACTAACATGCAATAAATAAGTCGATTTGCACATCGATTATCCTGTGTCAAAATTGCAAATAAGTGTTACAAAATCGAATTCACAAGCGATTTATGCTACAGAGTTTCTCAATTGTGAAAATATAAAACACAACAATCGATTTCATAATCGATTTAGCGATCTATGTTAGCAATAAATGCTGAACAAAATCGATGTGACAAAATATACATCAATCCAATCGATTGAGGATATGGAAAATCGTTTAACAAAAAAGGTTTCATAATCGATTATATTTCCTAGAGATCCAAAGATTTAAGAAATTTTCCAAACTCAATCCCTTATCCTTTATCCCCTAACCCCTATCCCCTATCCCCTATCCCCTATCCCCTATCGCCTATGCCCTATCCCCTATCCCATATCCCATAACCCTTATCCCCACTAACCCCTAACCCCTATCCCCTAAATCCCCTATCCCCTATCCCCTATCCCCTATCCCCTATCCCCTATCCGCTATCCGCTATCC
>JBBPBS010000251.1:0-18556 GCA_037974835.1 Cicer judaicum
GACAAGATTAAGTGTACGGAGGACGAAAATGACCTAAATGTTCATCCAATGACAGAAAACACCTATTGGATGCACAAGATTGGTTAAAAACACTAATTGGACAAGATTTAGCCTAGGGAGGACGAAAATGACCTAATTGTTCATCCAATGACACAAAAACACCCATTGGATGCACAAGATTGGTTAAAAACCCTAATTGGACAAGATTAAGTGTAGGAAGGACGAAAATGACCTAAATGTCCATCCAATGACACAAAACACCTATTGGATGCACAAGATTGGTTAAAAACCCTAATTGGAGAAGAATTAGCCTAGGGTGGACAAAAATGACCTAAATGTTCATCCAATGACACAAAACACCTATTGGATGCACAAGATTGGTTAAAAACCCAAATTGGACATCATTAAATGTAGGGATGACGAAAATGACCTAAATGTTCATCCAATGACACAAAACACTTATTGGATGCACTAGATTGGTTAAAAACCCTAATTGGATAAGAATTAGCCTAGGGAGGACGAAAATGACCTAAATGTTCATCCAATGACAGAAAACACCTATTGGATGCACAAGATTGGTTAAAAACCCTAATTGGACAAGATTTAGCCTAGGGAGGACGAAAATGACCTAATTGTTCATCCAATGACACAAAAACACCCATTGGATGCACATGATTGGTTAAAAACCCTAATTGGACAAGATTAACTGTAGGAAGGACGAAAATGACCTAAATGTCCATCCAATGACACAAAACACCTATTGGATGCACAAGATTGGTTAAAAACCCTAATTGGACAAGAATTATCCTAGGGAGGACGAAAAAGACCTAAGCGTTCATCCAATGACACAAAAACACCTATTGGATGCACAAGATTGGTTAAAAACCCTAATTGGATAAGAATTAGCCTAGGGAGGACGAAAATGGCCCAAATATTGATCCAATGACACAAAACACCTATTGGATGCACAAGATTGGTCAAAAACCCTAATTGGACAAGAATTAGCCTAGGGAGGACGAAAATGACCTAAGCGTTCATCCAATGACACAAAAACACCTATTGGATGCACAAGATTGGTTAAAAACCCTAATTGGATAAGAATTAGCCTAGGGAGGACGAAAATGGCCCAAATATTGATCCAATGACACAAAACACCTATTGGATGCACAAGATTGGTTAAAAACCCTAATTGGACAAGAATTAGCCTAGGGAGGTGAAAATGACCTAAATGTTTTTCCAATGACACAAAACACCTATTGGATGCACAAGATTGGTTAAAAACCCTAATTGGATAAGAATTAGCCTAGGGAGGACGAAAATGGCCCAAATATTGATCCAATGACACAAAACACCTATTGGATGCACAAGATTGGTTAAAAACCCTAATTGGACAAGAATTATCCTAGGGAGGACGAAAATGACCTAATTGTTCATCCAATGACACAAAAACACCAATTGGATGCACAAGATTGGTTAGAAACCCTAATTGGACAAGATAAAGTGTAGGGAGGACGAAAATGACCTAAATGTTCATCCAATGACACAAAACACCTATTGGATGCACAAGATTGGTTAGAAACCCTAATTGGACAAGATTAAGTGTAGGGAGGACGAAAAAGGCCTAAATATTGATCCAACGACACAAAAACACCTATTGGATGCACAAGATTGGCTAAAAACCCTAATTTGACATGAATTATCCTAGGGAGGACGAAAATGACCTAATTGTTCATCCAATGACACAAAAACACCAATTGGATGCACAAGATTGGTTAGAAACCCTAATTGGACAAGATAAAGTGTAGGGAGGACGAAAATGACCTAAATGTTCATCCAATGACACAAAACACCTATTGGATGCACAAGATTGGTTAAAAACCCTAATTCGATAAGAATTAGCCTAGGGAGGACGAAAATGACCTAAGTGTTCATCCAATGACACAAAAACACCTATTGAATGCACAAGATCGGTTAAAAACCCTAATTGGATAAGAATTAGCCTAGGGAGGACGAAAATCGCCCAAATATGGATCCAATGACACAAAACACCTATTGGATGCACAAGATTGGTTAAAAACCCTAATTGGACAAGAATTATCCTAGGGAGGACGAAAATGACCTAATTGTTCATCCAATGACACAAAAACACCAATTGGATGCACAAGATTGGTTAGAAACCCTAATTGGACACGATAAAGTGTAGGGAGGATGAAAATGACCTAAATGTTTATCCAACGACACAAAACACCTATTGGGTGCACAAGATTGGTTAAAAACCCTAATTGGACAAGATTAAGTGTAGGGAGGACGAAAAAGGCCTAAATATTGATCCAACGACACAAAAACACCTATTGGATGCAAAAGATTGGTTAAAAACCCTAATTGGACAAGATTTAGCCTAGGGAGGACGAAAATGACCTAACTGTTCATCCAATGACACAAAAACACCCATTGGATGCACAAGATTGGTTAAAACCCCAAATTGGACAAGATTAAGTGTCGGGAGGACGAAAATGACCTAAATGTTCATCCAATGACACAAAACACCTATTGGATGCACAAGATTGGTTAAAAACCCTAATTGGACAAGATTAAGTGTAGGGAGGACGAAAATGGCCTAAATGTTCATCCAATGACAGAAAACACCTATTGGATGCACAAGATTGGTTAAAAACACTAATTGGACAAGATTTAGCCTAGGGAGGACGAAAATGACCTAATTGTTCATCCAATGACACAAAAACACCCATTGGATGCACAAGATTGGTTAAAAACCCTAATTGGAGAAGAATTAGCCTAGGGTGGACAAAAATGACCTAAATGTTCATCCAATGACACAAAACACCTATTGGATGCACAAGATTGGTTAAAAACCCAAATTGGACATCATTAAGTGTAGGGATGACGAAAATGACCTAAATGTTCATCCAATGACACAAAACACTTATTGGATGCTTTAGATTGGTTAAAAACCCTAATTGGATAAGAATTAGCCTAGGGAGAACGAAAATGACCTAATTGTTCATCCAATGATACAAAAACACCTATCGGAGGCACAAGATTGGTTAGAAACCCTAATTGGACAAGATTAAGTGTAGGGAGGACGAAAGTGGCCTAAATATTGATTCAATGACACAAAAACACCTATTGGATGCACAAGATTGGTGAAAAACACTAATTGGACAAGATTAAGTGTAGGGAGGACGAAAATGACCTAAATGTTCATCCAATGACACAAAACACCTATTGGATGCACAAGATTGGTCAAAAACCCTAATTGGACAAGAATTAGCCTAGGGAGGACGAAAATGACCTAAGCGTTCATCCAATGACACAAAAACACCTATTGGATGCACAAGATTGGTTAAAAACCCTAATTGGACAAGAATTAGCCTAGGGAGGCGAAAATGACCTAAATGTTTTTCCAATGACACAAAACACCTATTGGATGCACAAGATTGGTTAAAAACCCTAATTGGATAAGAATTAGCCTAGGGAGGACGAAAATGGCCCAAATATTGATCCAATGACACAAAACACCTATTGGATGCACAAGATTGGTTAAAAACCCTAATTGGACAAGAATTATCCTAGGGAGGACGAAAATGACCTAATTTTTCATCCAATGACACAAAAATACCCATTAGATGCACAAGATTGGTTAAAAAGCCAAATTGGACAAGATTAAGTGTCGGGAGGACGAAAATGACCTAAATGTTCATCCAATGACACAAAGCACCTATTGGATGCACAAGATTGGTTAAAAACCCTAATTGGACAAGATTAAGTGTAGGGAGGACGAAAATGACCTAAATGTTCATCCAATGACACAAAACACCTATTGGATGCACAAGATTGGTTAAAAACCCTAATTGGACAAGATTAAGTGTAGGGAGCACGAAAATGACCTAAATGTTCATCCAATGACACAAAACACCTATTGGATGCACAAGATTGGTTAAAAACCCTAATTGGACAAGATTAAGTGTAGGGAGGACGAAAATGACCTAAATGTTCATCCAATGATTGAAAACACCTATTGGATACACAAGATTGGTTAAAAACACTAATTGGACAAGATTTAGCCTAGGGAGGACGAAAATGACCTAATTGTTCATCCAATGACACAAAAACACCCATTGGATGTACATGATTGGTTAAAAACCCTAATTGGACAAGATTAAGTGTAGGAAGGAAGAAAATGACCTAAATGTCCATCCAATCACACAAAACACCTATTGGATGCACAAGATTGGTTAAAAGCCCTCATTGGAGAAGAATTAGCCTAGGGTGGACAAAAATGACCTAAATGTTCATCCAATGACACAAAACACCTATTGGATGCACAAGATTGGTTAAAAACCCAAATTGGACATCATTAAGTGTAGGGATGACGAAAATGACCTAAATGTTCATCCAATGACACAAAACACTTATTGGATGCACTAGATTGGTTAAAAACCCTAATTGGATAAGAATTAGCCTAGGGAGGACGAAAATGACCTAATTGTTCATCCAATGATACAAAAACACCTATCGGAGGCACAAGATTGGTTAGAAACCCTAATTGGACAAGATTAAGTGTAGGGAGGACGAAAGTGGCCTAAATATTGATTCAATGACACAAAAACACCTATTGGATGCACAAGATTGGTTAAAAACACTAATTTGGACAAGATTAAGTGTAGGGAGGACGAAAATGACCTAAATGTTCATCAAATGACACAAAACACCTATTGGATGCACAAGATTGGTCAAAAACCCTAATTGGACAAGAATTAGCCTAGGGAGGACGAAAATGACCTAAGCGTTCATCCAATGACACAAAAACACCTATTGGATGCACAAGATTGGTTAAAAACCCTAATTGGATAAGAATTAGCCTAGGGAGGACGAAAATGGCCCAAATATTGATCCAATGACACAAAACACCTATTGGATGCACAAGATTGGTTAAAAACCCTAATTGGACAAGAATTAGCCTAGGGAGGCGAAAATGACCTAAATGTTTTTCCAATGACACAAAACACCTATTGGATGCACAAGATTGGTTAAAAACCCTAATTGGATAAGAATTAGCCTAGGGAGGACGAAAATGGCCCAAATATTGATCCAATGACACAAAACACCTATTGGATGTACAAGATTGGTTAAAAACCCTAATTGGACAAGAATTATCCTAGGGAGGACGAAAATGACCTAATTTTTCATCCAATGACACAAAAACACCCATTAGATGCACAAGATTGGTTAAAAAGCCAAATTGGACAAGATTAAGTGTCGGGAGGACGAAAATGACCTAAATGTTCATCCAATGACACAAAGCACCTATTGGATGCACAAGATTGGTTAAAAACCCTAATTGGACAAGATTAAGTGTACGGAGGACGAAAATGACCTAAATGTTCATCCAATGACAGAAAACACCTATTGGATGCACAAGATTGGTTAAAAACACTAATTGGACAAGATTTAGCCTAGGGAGGACGAAAATGACCTAATTGTTCATCCAATGACACAAAAACACCCATTGGATGCACAAGATTGGTTAAAAACCCTAATTGGACAAGATTAAGTGTAGGAAGGACGAAAATGACCTAAATGTCCATCCAATGACACAAAACACCTATTGGATGCGCAAGATTGGTTAAAAACCCTAATTGGAGAAGAATTAGCCTAGGGTGGACAAAAATGACCTAAATATTCATCCAATGACACAAAACACCTATTGGATGCACAAGATTGGTTAAAAACCCAAATTGGACATCATTAAATGTAGGGATGACGAAAATGACCTAAATGTTCATCCAATGACACAAAACACTTATTGGATGCACTAGATTGGTTAAAAACCCTAATTGGATAAGAATTAGCCTAGGGAGGACGAAAATGACCTAATTGTTCATCCAATGATACAAAAACACCTATCGGAGGCACAAGATTGGTTAGAAACCCTAATTGGACAAGATTAAGTGTAGGGAGGACGAAAGTGGCCTAAATATTGATTCAATGACACAAAAACACCTATTGGATGCACAAGATTGGTTAAAAACACTAATTGGACAAGATTAAGTGTAGGGAGGACGAAAATGACCTAAATGTTCATCCAATGACACAAAACACCTATTGGATGCACAAGATTGGTCAAAAACCCTAATTGGACAAGAATTAGCCTAGGGAGGACGAAAATAACCTAAGCGTTCATCCAATGACACAAAAACACCTATTGGATGCACAAGATTGGTTAAAAACCCTAATTGGACAAGAATTAGCCTAGGGAGGCGAAAATGACCTAAATGTTTTTCCAATGACACAAAACACCTATTGGATGCACAAGATTGGTTAAAAACCCTAATTGGATAAGAATTAGCCTAGGGAGGACGAAAATGGCCCAAATATTGATCCAATGACACAAAACACCTATTGGATGCACAAGATTGGTTAAAAACCCTAATTGGACAAGAATTATCCTAGGGAGGACGAAAATGACCTAATTTTTCATCCAATGACACAAAAACACCCATTAGATGCACAAGATTGGTTAAAAAGCCAAATTGGACAAGATTAAGTGTCGGGAGGACGAAAATGACCTAAATGTTCATCCAGTGACACAAAGCACCTATTGGATGCACAAGATTGGTTAAAAACCCTAATTGGACAAGATTAAGTGTAGGGAGGACGAAAATGACCTAAATGTTCATCCAATGACACAAAACACCTATTGGATGCACAAGATTGGTTAAAAACACTAATTGGACAAGATTAAGTGTAGGGAGGACGAAAATGACCTAAATGTTCATCCAATGACACAAAACACCTATTGGATGCACAAGATTGGTCAAAAACCCTAATTGGACAAGAATTAGCCTAGGGAGGACGAAAATGTCCTAAGCGTTCATCCAATGACACAAAAACACCTATTGGATGCACAAGATTGGTTAAAAACCCTAATTGGATAAGAATTAGCCTAGGGAGGACGAAAATGGCCCAAATATTGATCCAATGACACAAAACACCTATTGGATGCACAAGATTGGTTAAAAACCCTAATTGGACAAGAATAATCCTAGGGAGGACGAAAATGACCTAATTTTTCATCCAATGACACAAAAACACTAATTGGATGCACAAGATTGGTTAAAAACCCTAATTGGATAAGAATTAGCCTAGGGAGGACGAAAATGACCTAATTGTTCATCCAATGACACAAATACACCTATTAGAGGCACAAGATTGGTTAGAAACCCTAATTGGACAAGATTTAGTGTAGGGAGGACGAAAATGACCTAAATGTTCATCCAATGACACAAAACACCTATTGGATGCACATGATTGGTTAAAAACCCTAATTGGATAAGAATTAGCCTAGGGAGGCGAAAATGACCTAAATGTTCATCCAATGACACAAAACACCTATTGGATGCACAAGATTGGTTAAAAACCCTAATTGGACAAGAATTATCTTAGGGAGGACGAAAATGACCTAATTGTTCATCCAATGACACAAAAACACCTATTGGATGCACAAGATTGGTTAGAAACCCTAATTGGACAAGATAAAGTGTAGGGAGCACGAAAATGACCTAAATGTTCATCCAATGACACAAAACACCTATTGGATGCACAAGATTGGTTAGAAACCCTAATTGGACAAGATTAAGTGTAGGGAGGACGAAAAAGGCCTAAATATTGATCCAACGACACAAAAACACCTATTGGATGCACAAGATTGGTTAAAAACCCTAATTGGACAAGATTTAGCCTAGGGAGGACGAAAATGACCTAACTGTTCATCCAATGACACAAAAACACCCATTGGATGCACAAGATTGGTTAAAAAGCCAAATTGGACAAGATTAAGTGTCGGGAGGACGAAAATGACCTAAATGTTCATCCAATGACACAAAGCACCTATTGGATGCACAAGATTGGTTAAAAACCCTAATTGGACAAGATTAAGTGTACGGAGGACGAAAATGACCTAAATGTTCATCCAATGACAGAAAACACCTATTGGATGCACAAGATTGGTTAAAAACACTAATTGGACAAGATTTAGCCTAGGGAGGACGAAAATGACCTAATTGTTCATCCAATGACACAAAAACACCCATTGGATGCACAAGATTGGTTAAAAACCCTAATTGGACAAGATTAAGTGTAGGAAGGACGAAAATGACCTAAATGTCCATCCAATGACACAAAACACCTATTGGATGCACAAGATTGGTTAAAAACCCTAATTGGAGAAGAATTAGCCTAGGGTGGACAAAAATGACCTAAATGTTCATCCAATGACACAAAACACCTATTGGATGCACAAGATTGGTTAAAAACCCAAATTGGACATCATTAAATGTAGGGATGACGAAAATGACCTAAATGTTCATCCAATGACACAAAACACTTATTGGATGCACTAGATTGGTTAAAAACCCTAATTGGATAAGAATTAGCCTAGGGAGGACGAAAATGACCTAATTGTTCATCCAATGATACAAAAACACCTATCGGAGGCACAAGATTGGTTAGAAACCCTAATTGGACAAGATTAAGTGTAGGGAGGGCGAAAGTGGCCTAAATATTGATTCAATGACACAAAAACATCTATTGGATGCACAAGATTGGTTAAAAACACTAATTGGACAAGATTAAGTGTAGGGAGGACGAAAATGACCTAAATGTTCATCCAATGACACAAAACACCTATTGGATGCACAAGATTGGTCAAAAACCCTAATTGGACAAGAATTAGCCTAGGGAGGACGAAAATGACCTAAGCGTTCATCCAATGACACAAAAACACCTATTGGATGCACAAGATTGGTTAAAAACCCTAATTGGACAAGAATTAGCCTAGGGAGGCGAAAATGACCTAAATGTTTTTCCAATGACACAAAACACCTATTGGATGCACAAGATTGGTTAAAAACCCTAATTGGATAAGAATTAGCCTAGGGAGGACGAAAATGGCCCAAATATTGATCCAATGACACAAAACACCTATTGGATGCACAAGATTGGTTAAAAACCCTAATTGGACAAGAATTATCCTAGGGAGGACGAAAATGACCTAATTTTTCATCCAATGACACAAAAATACCCATTAGATGCACAAGATTGGTTAAAAAGCCAAATTGGACAAGATTAAGTGTCGGGAGGACGAAAATGACCTAAATGTTCATCCAATGACACAAAGCACCTATTGGATGCACAAGATTGGTTAAAAACCCTAATTGGACAAGATTAAGTGTAGGGAGGACGAAAATGACCTAAATGTTCATCCAATGACACAAAACACCTATTGGATGCACAAGATTGGTTAAAAACCCTAATTGGACAAGAATTATCCTAGGGAGGACGAAAATGACCTAATTGTTCATCCAATGACACAAAAACACCAATTGGATGCACAAGATTGGTTAGAAACCCTAATTGGACAAGATAAACTGTAGGGAGCACGAAAATGACCTAAATGTTCATCCAATGACACAAAACACCTATTGGATGCACAAGAATGGTTAAAAACCCTAATTCGGTAAGAATTAGCCTAGGGAGGACGAAAATCACCTAAGTGTTCATCCAATGACACAAAAACACCTATTGGATGCACAAGATCGGTTAAAAACCCTAATTGGATAAGAATTAGCCTAGGGAGGACGAAAATGGCCAAAATATTGATCCAATGACACAAAACACCTATTGGATGCACAAGATTGGTTAAAAACCCTAATTGGACAAGAATTATCCTAGGGAGGACGAAAATGACCTAATTGTTCATCCAATGACACAAAAACACCAATTGGATGCACAAGATTGGTTAGAAACCCTAATTGGACAAGATAAAGTGTAGGGAGCACGAAAATGACCTAAATGTTCATCCAATGACACAAAACACCTATTGGATGCACAAGATTGGTTAGAAACCCTAATTGGACAAGATTAAGTGTAGGGAGGACGAAAAAGGCCTAAATATTGATCCAACGACACAAAAACACCTATTGGATGCACAAGATTGGCTAAAAACCCTAATTTGACATGAATTATCCTAGGGAGGACGAAAATGACCTAATTGTTCATCCAATGACACAAAAACACCAATTGGATGCACAAGATTGGTTAGAAACCCTAATTGGACAAGATAAAGTGTAGGGAGGACGAAAATGACCTAAATGTTCATCCAATGACACAAAACACCTATTGGATGCACAAGATTGGTTAAAAACCCTAATTCGATAAGAATTAGCCTAGGGAGGACGAAAATGACCTAAGTGTTCATCCAATGACACAAAAACACCTATTGGATGCACAAGATCGGTTAAAAACCCTAATTGGATAAGAATTAGCCTAGGGAGGACGAAAATGGCCCAAATATTGATCCAATGACACAAAACACCTTTTGGATGCACAAGATTGGTTAAAAACCCTAATTGGACAAGAATTATCCTAGGGAGGACGAAAATGACCTAATTGTTCATCCAATGACACAAAAACACCAATTGGATGCACAAGATTGGTTAGAAACCCTAATTGGACACGATAAAGTGTAGGGAGGATGAAAATGACCTAAATGTTCATCCAACGACACAAAACACCTATTGGGTGCACAAGATTGGTTAAAAACCCTAATTGGACAAGATTAAGTGTAGGGAGGACGAAAAAGGCCTAAATATTGATCCAACGACACAAAAACACCTATTGGATGCACAAGATTGGTTAAAAACCCTAATTGGACAAGATTTAGCCTAGGGAGGACGAAAATGACCTAACTGTTCATCCAATGACACAACAACGCCCATTGGATGCACAAGATTGGATAAAAACCCAAATTGGACAAGATTAAGTGTAGGGAGGACGAAAATGACCTAAATGTCCATCCAATGACACAAAACACCTATTGGATGCACAAGATTGGTTAAAAACCCTAATTGGACAAGATTAAGTGTAGGGAGGACGAAAATGACCTAAATGTTCATCCAATGACAGAAAACACCTATTGGATGCACAAGGTTGGTTAAAAACACTAATTCGACAAGATTTAGCCTAGGGAGGATGAAAATGACCTAATTGTTCATCCAATGACACAAAAACACCCATTGGATGCACAAGATTGGTTAAAAACCCTAATTGGACAAGATTAAGTGTAGGGAGGACGAAAATGACCTAAATGTTCATCCAATGACACAAAACACCTATTGGATGCACATGATTGGTTAAAAACCCTAATTGGATAAGAATTAGCCTAGGGAGGCGAAAATGACCTAAATGTTCATCCAATGACACAAAACACCTATTGGATGCACAAGATTGGTTAAAAACCCTAATTGGACAAGAATTATCTTAGGGAGGACGAAAATGACCTAATTGTTCATCCAATGACACAAAAACACCAATTGGATGCACAAGATTGGTTAGAAACCCTAATTGGACAAGATAAAGTGTAGGGAGCACGAAAATGACCTAAATGTTCATCCAATTACACAAAACACCTATTGGATGCACAAGATTGGTTAGAAACCCTAATTGGACAAGATTAAGTGTAGGGAGGACGAAAAAGGCCTAAATATTGATCCAACGACACAAAAACACCTATTGGATGCACAAGATTGGTTAAAAACCCTAATTGGACAAGATTTAGCCTAGGGAGGACGAAAATGACCTAACTGTTCATCCAATGACACAAAAACACCCATTGGATGCACAAGATTGGTTAAAAAGCCAAATTGGACAAGATTAAGTGTCGGGAGGACGAAAATGACCTAAATGTTCATCCAATGACACAAAGCACCTATTGGATGCACAAGATTGGTTAAAAACCCTAATTGGACAAGATTAAGTGTACGGAGGACGAAAATGACCTAAATGTTCATCCAATGACAGAAAACACCTATTGGATGCACAAGATTGGTTAAAAACACTAATTGGACAAGATTTAGCCTAGGGAGGACGAAAATGACCTAATTGTTCATCCAATGACACAAAAACACCCATTGGATGCACATGATTGGTTAAAAACCCTAATTGGACAAGATTAACTGTAGGAAGGACGAAAATGACCTAAATGTCCATCCAATGACACAAAACACCTATTGGATGCACAAGATTGGTTAAAAACCCTAATTGGACAAGAATTATCCTAGGGAGGACGAAAAAGACCTAAGCGTTCATCCAATGACACAAAAACACCTATTGGATGCACAAGATTGGTTAAAAACCCTAATTGGATAAGAATTAGCCTAGGGAGGACGAAAATGGCCCAAATATTGATCCAATGACACAAAACACCTATTGGATGCACAAGATTGGTTAAAAACCCTAATTGGACAAGAATTAGCCTAGGGAGGCGAAAATGACCTAAATGTTTTTCCAATGACACAAAACACCTATTGGATGCACAAGATTGGTTAAAAACCCTAATTGGATAAGAATTAGCCTAGGGAGGACGAAAATGGCCCAAATATTGATCCAATGACACAAAACACCTATTGGATGCACAAGATTGGTTAAAAACCCTAATTGGATAAGAATTAGCCTAGGGAGGACGAAAATGACCTAATTGTTCATCCAATGACACAAATACAGCTATTAGAGGCACAAGATTGGTTAGAAACCCTAATTGGACAAGATTTAGTGTAGGGAGGCGAAAATGACCTAAATGTTCATCCAATGACACAAAACACCTATTGGATGCACAAGATTGGTTAAAAACCCTAATTGGACAAGAATTATCCTAGGGAGGACGAAAATGACCTAATTGTTCATCCAATGACACAAAAACACCAATTGGACGTACAAGATTGGTTAGAAACCCTAATTGGACAAGATAAAGTGTAGGGAGCACGAAAATGACCTAAATGTTCATCCAATGACACAAAACACCTATTGGATGCACAAGATTGGTTAGAAACCCTAATTGGACAAGATTAAGTGTAGGGAGGACGAAAAAGGCCTAAATATTGATCCAACGACACAAAAACACCTATTGGATGCACAAGATTGGCTAAAAACCCTAATTTGACATGAATTATCCTAGGGAGGACGAAAATGACCTAATTGTTCATCCAATGACACAAAAACACCAATTGGATGCACAAGATTGGTTAGAAACCCTAATTGGACAAGATAAAGTGTAGGGAGGACGAAAATGACCTAAATGTTCATCCAATGACACAAAACACCTATTGGATGCACAAGATTGGTTAAAAACCCTAATTCGATAAGAATTAGCCTAGGGAGGACGAAAATGACCTAAGTGTTCATCCAATGACACAAAAACACCTATTGAATGCACAAGATCGGTTAAAAACCCTAATTGGATAAGAATTAGCCTAGGGAGGACGAAAATCGCCCAAATATGGATCCAATGACACAAAACACCTATTGGATGCACAAGATTGGTTAAAAACCCTAATTGGACAAGAATTATCCTAGGGAGGACGAAAATGACCTAATTGTTCATCCAATGACACAAAAACACCAATTGGATGCACAAGATTGGTTAGAAACCCTAATTGGACAAGATAAAGTGTAGGGAGGACGAAAATGACCTAAATGTTCATCCAATGACACAAAACACCTATTGGATGCACAAGATTGGTTAAAAACCCTAATTCGATAAGAATTAGCATAGGGAGGACGAAAATGACCTAAGTGTTCATCCAATGACACAAAAACACCTATTGGATGCACAAGATCGGTTAAAAACCCTAATTGGATAAGAATTAGCCTAGGGAGGACGAAAATGGCCCAAATATTGATCCAATGACACAAAACACCTATTGGATGCACAAGATTGGTTAAAAACCCTGATTGGACAAGAATTATCCTAGGGAGGACGAAAATGACCTAATTGGACAAGATAAAGTGTAGGGAGGACGAAAATGACCTAAATGTTCATCCAATGACACAAAACACCTATTGGATGCACATGATTGGTTAAAAACCCTAATTGGATAAAAATTAGCCTAGGGAGGACGAAAATGGCCCAAATATTGATCCAATGACACAAAACACCTATTGGATGCACAAGATTGGTTAAAAACCCTAATTGGACAAGAATTATCCTAGGGATGACGAAAATGACCTAATTGGACAAGATAAAGTGTACGGAGGATGAAATTGACCTAAATGTTCATCCAATGACAGAAAACACCAATTGGATGCACAAGATTGGTTAAAAACACTAATTGGGCAAGAATTAGCCTAGGGTGGACAAAAATGACCTAAATGTTCATGCAATGACACAAAACACTTATTGGATGCACAAGATTGTTTAAAAACCCTAATTGGATAAGAATTATCCTAGGGAGGACGAAAATGACCTAATTGTTCATCCAATGACACAAAAACACCAATTGGATGCACAAGATTGGTTAGAAACCCTAATTGGACACGATAAAGTGTAGGGAGGATGAAAATGACCTAAATGTTCATCCAACGACACAAAACACCTATTGGATGCACAAGATTGGTTAAAAACCCTAATTCGATAAGAATTAGCCTAGGGAGGACGAAAATGACCTAAGTGTTCATCCAATGACACAAAAACACCTATTGGATGCACAAGATCGGTTAAAAACCCTAATTGGATAAGAATTAGCCTAGGGAGGACGAAAATGGCCCAAATATTGATCCAATGACACAAAACACCTATTGGATGCACAAGATTGGTTAAAAACCCTAATTGGACAAGAATTATCCTAGGGAGGATGAAAATGACCTAATTGTTCATCCAATGACACAAAAACACCAATTGGATGCACAAGATTGGTTAGAAACCCTAATTGGACACGATAAAGTGTAGGGAGGACGAAAATGACCTAAATGTTCATCCAACGACACAAAACACCTATTGGGTGCACAAGATTGGTTAAAAACCCTAATTGGACAAGATTAAGTGTAGGGAGGACGAAAAAGGCCTAAATATTGATCCAACGACACAAAAACACCTATTGGATGCACAAGATTGGTTAAAAACCCTAATTGGACAAGATTTAGCCTAGGGAGGACGAAAATGACCTAACTGTTCATCCAATGACACAACAACACCCATTGGATGCACAAGATTGGTTAAAAACCCAAATTGGACAAGATTAAGTGTCGGGAGGACGAAAATGACCTAAATGTTCATCCAATGACACAAAACACCTATTGGATGCACAAGATTGGTTAAAAACCCTAATTGGACAAGAATTATCCTAGGGAGGACGAAAATGACCTAATTGTTCATCCAATGACACAAAAACACCTATCGGATGCACAAGATTGGTTAGAAACCTTAATTGAACAAGATTAAGTTTAGGGAGGACGAAAATGACCTAAATGTTCATCCAATGACACAAAACACCTATTGGATGCACAAGATTGGTTAAAAACCCTAATTGGACAAGAATTATCATAGGGAGGACGAAAATGAACTAATTGTTCATCCAATGACACAAAAACACCAATTGGATGCACAAGATTGGTTAGAAACCCTAATTGGACAAGATAAAGTGTAGGGAGGACGAAAATGACCTAAATGTTCATCCAATGACACAAAACACCTATTGGATGCACAAGATTGGTTAAAAACCCTAATTCGATAAGAATTAGCCTAGGGAGGACGAAAATGACCTAAGTGTTCATCCAATGACACAAAAACACCTATTGGATGCACAAGATTGGTTAAAAACCCTAATTGGATAAGAATTAGCCTAGGGAGGACGAAAATGGCCCAAATATTGATCCAATGACACAAAACACCTATTGGATGCACAAGATTGGTTAAAAACCCTAATTGGACAAGATTAAGTGTAGGGAGGACGAAAATGGCCTAAATATTGATCCAATGACACAAAAACACCTATTGGATGCACAAGATTGGTTAAAAACACTAATTGGGCAAGATTAAGTGTAGGGAGGACGAAAATGACCTAGATGTTCATCCAATGACACAAAACACCTATTGGATGCACAAGATTGGTTAAAAACCCTAATTGGACAAGATTAAGTGTAGGGAGGACGAAAATGACCTAATTGTTCATCCAATGACACAAAAACACCCATTGGATGCACAAGATTGGTTAAAAACCCTAATCGGACAACATTAAGTGTAGGGAGGACGAAAATGATCTAAATGTTCATCCAATGACACAAAACACCTATTGGATGCACAAGATTGGTTAAAAACCCTAATTGGACAAGATTAAGTGTAGGGAGGACGAAAATGGCCTAAATATTGATCCAATGACACAAAAACACCTATTGGATGCACAAGATTAGTTAAAAACACTAATTGCACAAGATTAAGTGTAGGGAGGACGAAAATGACCTAAATGTTCATCCAATGACACAAAACACCTATTGGATGCACAAGATTGGTCAAAAACCCTAATTGGACAAGAATTAGCCTAGGGAGGACGAAAATGACCTAAGTGTTCATCCAATGACACAAAAACACCTATTGGATGCACAAGATTGGTTAAAAACCCTAATTGGATAAGAATTAGCCTAGGGAGGACGAAAATGGCCCAAATATTGATCCAATGACACAAAACACCAATTGGATGCACAAGATTGGTTAAAAACCCTAATTGGACAAGAATTAGCCTAGGGAGGCGAAAATGACCTAAATGTTTTTCCAATGACACAAAACACCTATTGGATGCACAAGATTGGATAAAAACCCTAATTGGATAAGAATTAGCCTAGGGAGGACGAAAATGGCCCAAATATTGATCCAATGACACAAAACACCTATTGGATGCACCAAATTGGTTAAAAACCCTAATTGGACAAGAATTATCCTAGGGAGGACGAAAATGACCTAATTTTTCATCCAATGACACAAAAACACCAATTGGATGCACAAGATTGGTTAAAAACCCTAATTGGATAAGAATTAGCCTAGGGAGGACGAAAATGACCTAATTGTTCATCCAATGACACAAATACACCTATTAGAGGTACAAGATTGGTTAGAAACCCTAATTGGACAAGATTTAGTGTAGGGAGGACGAAAATGACCTAAATGTTCATCCAATGACACAAAACACCTATTGGATGCACATGATTGGTTAAAAACCCTAATTGGATAAGAATTAGCCTAGGGAGGCGAAAATGACCTAAATGTTCATCCAATGACACAAAACACCTATTGGATGCACAAGATTGGTTAAAAACCCTAATTGGACAAGAATTATCCTAGGGAGGACGTAAATGACCTAATTGTTCATCCAATGACACAAAAACACCAATTGGATGCACAAGATTGGTTAGAAACCCTAATTGGACAAGAAAAAGTGTAGGGAGCACGAAAATGACCTAAATGTTCATCCAATGACACAAAACACCTATTGGATGCACAAGATTGGTTAAAAACCCTAATTGGACAAGATTTAGCCTAGGGAGGACGAAAATGACCTAATTGTTCATCCAATGATACAAAAACACATATCGGAGGCACAAGATTGGTTAGAAACCCTAATTGGACAAGATTTAGTGTAGGGAGGACGAAAATGACCTAAATGTTCATCCAATGACACAAAACACCTATTGGATGCACATGATTGGTTAAAAACCCTAATTGGATAAGAATTAACCTAGGGAGGCGAAAATGACCTAAATGTTCATCCAATGACACAGAACACCTATTGGATGCACAAGATTGGTTAAAAACCCTAATTGGACAAGAATTATCCTAGGGAGGACGAAAATGACCTAATTGTTCATCCAATGACACAAAAACACCAATTGGATGCACAAGATTGGTTAGAAACCCTAATTGGACAAGATAAAGTGTAGGGAGCACGAAAATGACCTAAATGTTCATCCAATTACACAAAACACCTATTGGATGCACAAGATTGGTTAGAAACCCTAATTGGACAAGATTAAGTGTAGGGAGGACGAAAAAGGCCTAAATATTGATCCAACGACACAAAAACACCTATTGGATGCACAAGATTGGTTAAAAACCCTAATTGGACAAGATTTAGCCTAGGGAGGACGAAAATGACCTAACTGTTCATCCAATGACACAAAAACACCCATTGGATGCACAAGATTGGTTAAAAAGCCAAATTGGACAAGATTAAGTGTCGGGAGGACGAAAATGACCTAAATGTTCATCCAATGACACAAAGCACCTATTGGATGCACAAGATTGGTTAAAAACCCTAATTGGACAAGATTAAGTGTACGGAGGACGAAAATGACCTAAATGTTCATCCAATGACAGAAAACACCTATTGGATGCACAAGATTGGTTAAAAACACTAATTGGACAAGATTTAGCCTAGGGAGGACGAAAATGACCTAATTGTTCATCCAATGACACAAAAACACCCATTGGATGCACAAGATTGGTTAAAAACCCTAATTGGACAAGATTAAGTGTAGGAAGGACGAAAATGACCTAAATGTCCATCCAATGACACAAAACACCTATTGGATGCACAAGATTGGTTAAAAACCCTAATTGGAGAAGAATTAGCCTAGGGTGGACAAAAATGACCTAAATGTTCATCCAATGACACAAAACACCTATTGGATGCACAAGATTGGTTAAAAACCC
>JBBPBS010000252.1:0-16075 GCA_037974835.1 Cicer judaicum
AAACACACCTATTGGATGCACAAGATTGGTTACAAACCCTAATTGGATAAGAATTAGCCTAGGGAGGACAAAAATCACCTAAATTTTAATCCCATGACACAAACACACCTATTGGATGCACAAGATTTGTTAAAAACCCTAAATGGACAAGATTAAGTGTAGGAAGGACGAAAATGACCTAAATGTTAATTCAATGACACAAACACACCTATTGGATGCATAATATTGGTTAAAAACTCTAATTGGACAAGATTAGGTGTAGGGAGGTCGAAAATGACCTAAATGTTCTTCCAATGACACAAACACACCTATTGGATGCACAAGATTGGTTAAAAACCATAATAGGACAAGATTAAGTGTAGGAAGGACGAAAATGATCTTCCAATGACACAAACACACCTATTGGATGCACAAGATTGGTTAAAAACCATAATAGGACAAGAATAAGCCTAGTGAGGACGAAAATGAACTAAATGTTCAACCAATGACACAAACACACCTATTGGATGCAAAAGATTGGTTAAAAACCCTAATTGGACAAGATTAATAATAGGGAGGACGAAAATGACCTAAATGTTCACCAATGACACAAAAACACATATTGGATGCACAAGATTGGTTAAAAACTCTAATTGGACAAGAATAGGCCTTGGGAGGACGAAAATGACCTAAATGTTCATCCAATGACACAAACGAACTTATTCGATGCACAATGTTGGTTTAAAACCCTAATTGGACAAGATTAATCCTAGGGAGGACGAAAATGACCAAATTGTTCCTCCAATGACACACACACACCTGTTGGATCCACAAGATTGGTTGAAAACACTAATTGGACAAGAATAAGCCTAGGGAGAACGAAAATGACCTAAATGTTCATCCAATGACACAAACACACCTATTGGATGCACAAGATTGGTTACAAACCCTAATTGGATAAGAATTAGCCTAGGGAGGACGAAAATCACCTAAATTTTAATCCAATGACACAAACACACCTATTGGATGCACAAGATTGGTTAAAAACCCTAAGTGGACAAGATTAAGTGTAGGAAGGACGAAAATGACCTAAATGTTAATTCAATGACACAAACACACCTATTGGATGCATAATATTGCTTAAAAACCCTAATTGGACAAGATTTAGTGTAGGGAGGTCGAAAATGACCTAAATGTTCTTCTAATGACACAAACACAGATATTGGATGCATAATATTTGTTAAAAGCCCTAATTGGACAAGAATAAGCCTTGGGAGGACGAAAATGACCTAAATGTTCATCCAATGACACAAACGAACTTATTCGATGCACAATGTTGGTTTAAAACCGTAATTGGAGAAGGTTAATCCTAGGGAGGACGAAAATGACCAAATTGTTCCTCCAATGACACACACACACCTGTTGGATCCACAAGATTGGTTGAAAACACTAATTGGACAAGAATAAGCCTAGGGAGAACGAAAATGACCTAAATGTTCATCCAATGACACAAACACACCTATTGGATGCACAAGATTGGTTACAAACCCTAATTGGATAAGAATTAGCCTAGGGAGGACGAAAATCACCTAAATTTTAATCCAATGACACAAACACACCTATTGGATGCACAAGATTGGTTAAAAACCCTAAGTGGACAAGATTAAGTGTAGGAAGGACGAAAATGACCTAAATGTTAATTCAATGACACAAACACACCTATTGGATGCATAATATTGGTTAAAAACCCTACTTGGACAAGATTTAGTGTAGGGAGGTCGAAAATGACCTAAATGTTCTTCTAATGACACAAACACACATATTGGATGCATAATATTGGTTAAAAACCCTAATAGGACAAGATTAAGACTTGGGAGGACGAAAATGACCTAAATGTTCATCCAATGACACAAACACACCTATTGGATGCACAAGATTGGTTACAAACCCTAATTGGATAAGAATTAGCCTAGGGAGGACGAAAATCACCTAAATTTTAATCCAATGACACAAACACACCTATTGGATGCACAAGATTGGTTAAAAACCCTAAGTGGACAAGAATAAGTGTAGGAAGGACGAAAATGACCTAAATGTTAATTCAATGACACAAACACACCTATTGGATGCATAATATTGGTTAAAAACCCTACTTGGACAAGATTTAGTGTAGGGAGGTCGAAAATGACCTAAATGTTCTTCTAATGACACAAACACACATATTGGATGCACAAGATTGGTTAAAAACTCTAATTGGACAAGAATAGGCCTTGGGAGGACGAAAATGACCTAAATGTTCATCCAATGACACAAACGAACTTATTCGATGCACAATGTTGGTTTAAAACCCTAATTGGACAAGATTAATCCTAGGGAGGACGAAAATGACCAAATTGTTCCTCCAATGACACACACACACCTGTTGGATCCACAAGATTGGTTGAAAACACTAATTGGACAAGAATAAGCCTAGGGAGAACGAAAATGACCTAAATGTTCATCCAATGACACAAACACACCTATTGGATGCACAAGATTGGTTACAAACCCTAATTGGACAAGAATTAGCCTAGGGAGGACGAAAATCACCTAAATTTTAATCCAATGACACAAACACACCTATTGGATGCACAAGATTGGTTAAAAACCCTAAGTGGACAAGATTAAGTGTAGGAAGGAAGAAAATGACCTAAATGTTAATTCAATGACACAAACACACCTATTGGATGCATAATATTGGTTAAAAACCCTACTTGGACAAGATTTAGTGTAGGGAGGTCGAAAATGACCTAAATGTTCTTCTAATGACACAAACACACATATTGGATGCACAAGATTGGTTAAAAACCCTAATTGGACAAGAATAAGCCTAGGGAGGACGAAAATGACCTAAATGTTCATCCAATGACACAAACAAACTTATTCGATGCACAATGTTGGTTTAAAACCCTAATTGGACAAGATTAATCCTAGGGAGGACGAAAATGACCAAATTGTTCCTCCAATGACACACACACACCTGTTGGATCCACAAGATTGGTTGAAAACACTAATTGGACAAGAATAAGCCTAGGGAGAACGAAAATGACCTAAATGTTCATCCAATGACACAAACACAACTATTGGATGCACAAGATTGGTGAGAAACACTAATTGTACAAGAATAAGCCTAGGGAGGTCGAAAATGACCTAAAAGTTCATCCAATGACACAAACACACCTATTGGATGCACAAGATTGGTTAAAAACCCTAAGTGGACAAGATTAAGTGTAGGAAGGACGAAAATGACCTAAATGTTAATTCAATGACACAAACACACCTATTGGATGCATAATATTGGTTAAAAACCCTACTTGGACAAGATTTAGTGTAGGGAGGTCGAAAATGACCTAAATGTTCTTCTAATGACACAAACACACATATTGGATGCACAAGATTGGTTAAAAACTCTAATTGGACAAGAATAGGCCTTGGGAGGACGAAAATGACCTAAATGTTCATCCAATAACACAAACGAACTTATTCGATGCACAATGTTGGTTTAAAACCCTAATTGGACAAGATTAATCATAGGGAGGACGAAAATGACCAAATTGTTCCTCCAATGACACACACACACC
Organism: Cicer judaicum; assembly: GCA_037974835.1. Lineage (NCBI taxonomy): Eukaryota > Viridiplantae > Streptophyta > Magnoliopsida > Fabales > Fabaceae > Cicer > Cicer judaicum. Next base: position 3,600 of record JBBPBS010000252.1, read on the forward strand.
TGTTGGATCCACAAGATTGGTTGAAAACACTAATTGGACAAGAATAAGCCTAGGGAGAACGAAAATGACCTAAATGTTCATCCAATGACACAAACACACCTATTGGATGCACAAGATTGGTTACAAACCCTAATTGGATAAGAATTAGCCTAGGGAGGACGAAAATCACCTAAATTTTAATCCAATGACACAAACACACCTATTGGATGCACAAGATTGGTTAAAAACCCTAAGTGGACAAGATTAAGCGTAGGAAGGACGAAAATGACCTAAATGTTAATTCAATGACACAAACACACCTATTGGATGCATAATATTGGTTAAAAACCCTACTTGGACAAGATTTAGTGTAGGGAGGTCGAAAATGACCTAAATGTTCTTCTAATGACACAAACACACATATTGGATGCATAATATTTGTTAAAAACCCTAATTGGACAAGAATAAGCCTTGGGAGGACGAAAATGACCTAAATGTTCATCCAATGACACAAACGAACTTATTCGATGCACAATGTTGGTTTAAAACCGTAATTGGAGAAGATTAATCCTAGGGAGGACGAAAATGACCAAATTGTTCCTCCAATGACACACACACACCTGTTGGATCCACAAGATTGGTTGAAAACACTAATTGGACAAGAATAAGCCTAGGGAGAACGAAAATGACCTAAATGTTCATCCAATGACACAAACACAACTATTGGATGCACAAGATTGGTGAGAAACACTAATTGTACAAGAAAAAGCCTAGGGAGGTCTAAAATGACCTAAAAGTTCATCCAATGACACAAACACACCTATTGGATGCACAAGATTGGTTAAAAACCCTAAGTGGACAAGATTACGTGTAGGAAGGACGAAAATGACCTAAATGTTAATTCAATGACACAAACACACCTATTGGATGCATAATATTGGTTAAAAACCCTACTTGGACAAGATTTAGTGTAGGGAGGTCGAAAATGACCTAAATGTTCTTCTAATGACACAAACACACATATTGGATGCATAATATTGGTTAAAATTCCTAATTGGAAAAGATTAAGACTTGGGAGGATGAAAATTACCTAAATGTTCATCCAATGACACAAACACACCTATTGGATGCACAAGATTGGTTAAAAACTCTAATTGGACAAGAATAAGCCTTGGGAGGACGAAAATGATCTAAATGTTCATCCAATGACACAAACGAACTTATTCGATGCACAATGTTGGTTTAAAACCCTAATTGGACAAGATTAATCCTAGGGAGGACGAAAATGACCAAATTGTTCCTCCAATGACACACACACACCTGTTGGATCCACAAGATTGGTTGAAAACACTAATTGGACAAGAATAAGCCTAGGGAGGACGAAAATGACCTAAATGTTCATCCAATGACACAAACACACCTATTGGATGCACAAGATTGGTTACAAACCCTAATTGGATAAGAATTAGCCTAGGGAGGACGAAAATCACCTAAATTTTAATCCAATGACACAAACACACCTATTGGATGCACAAGATTGGTTAAAAACCCTAAGTGGACAAGATTAAGTGTAGGAAGGACGAAAATGACCTAAATGTTAATTCAATGACACAAACACACCTATTGGATGCATAATATTGGTTAAAAACCCTACTTGGACAAGATTTAGTGTAGGGAGGTCGAAAATGACCTAAATGTTCTTCTAATGACACAAACACAGATTTGGATGCACAAGATTGGTTAAAAACTCTAATTGGACAAGAATAAGCCTTGGGAGGACGAAAATGACCTAAATGTTCATCCAATGACACAAACGAACTTATTCGATGCACAATGTTGGTTTAAAACCCTAATTGGACAAGATTAATCCTAGGGAGGACGAAAATGACCAAATTGTTCCTCCAATGACACACACACACCTGTTGGATCCACAAGATTGGTTGAAAACACTAATTGGACAAGAATAAGCCTAGGGAGAACGAAAATGACCTAAATGTTCATCCAATGACACAAACACACCTATTGGATGCACAAGATTGGTTACAAACCCTAATTGGATAAGAATTAGCCTAGGGAGGACGAAAATCACCTAAATTTTAATCCAATGACACAAACACACCTATTGGATGCACAAGATTGGTTAAAAACTCTAATTGGACAAGAATAGGCCTTGGGAGGACGAAAATGACCTAAATGTTCATCCAATGACACAAACGAACTTATTCGATGCACAATGTTGGTTTAAAACCCTAATTGGACAAGATTAATCCTAGGGAGGACGAAAATGACCAAATTGTTCCTCCAATGACACACACACACCTGTTGGATCCACAAGATTGGTTGAAAACACTAATTGGACAAGAATAAGCCTAGGGAGAACGAAAATGACCTAAATGTTCATCCAATGACACAAACACACCTATTGGATGCACAAGATTGGTTACAAACCCTAATTGGACAAGAATTAGCCTAGGGAGGACGAAAATCACCTAAATTTTAATCCAATGACACAAACACACCTATTGGATGCACAAGATTGGTTAAAAACCCTAAGTGGACAAGATTAAGTGTAGGAAGGAAGAAAATGACCTAAATGTTAATTCAATGACACAAACACACCTATTGGATGCATAATATTGGTTAAAAACCCTACTTGGACAAGATTTAGTGTAGGGAGGTCGAAAATGACCTAAATGTTCTTCTAATGACACAAACACACATATTGGATGCACAAGATTGGTTAAAAACTCTAATTGGACAAGAATAGGCCTTGGGAGGACGAAAATGACCTAAATGTTCATCCAATAACACAAACGAACTTATTCGATGCACAATGTTGGTTTAAAACCCTAATTGGACAAGATTAATCATAGGGAGGACGAAAATGACCAAATTGTTCCTCCAATGACACACACACACCTGTTGGATCCACAAGATTGGTTGAAAACACTAATTGGACAAGAATAAGCCTAGGGAGAACGAAAATGACCTAAATGTTCATCCAATGACACAAACACACCTATTGGATGCACAAGATTGGTTACAAACCCTAATTGGATAAGAATTAGCCTAGGGAGGACGAAAATCACCTAAATTTTAATCCAATGACACAAACACACCTATTGGATGCACAAGATTGGTTAAAAACCCTAAGTGGACAAGATTAAGTGTAGGAAGGACGAAAATGACCTAAATGTTAATTCAATGACACAAACACACCTATTGGATGCATAATATTGGTTAAAAACCCTACTTGGACAAGATTTAGTGTAGGGAGGTCGAAAATGACCTAAATGTTCTTCTAATGACACAAATACACATATTGGATGCACAAGATTGGTTAAAAACTCTAATTGGACAAGAATAAGCCTTGGGAGGACGAAAATGACCTAAATGTTCATCCAATGACACAAACAAACTTATTCGATGCACAATGTTGGTTTAAAACCCTAATTGGACAAGATTAATCCTAGGGAGGACGAAAATGACCAAATTGTTCCTCCAATGACACACACACACCTGTTGGATCCACAAGATTGGTTGAAAACACTAATTGGACAAGAATAAGCCTAGGGAGAACGAAAATGACCTAAATGTTCATCCAATGACACAAACACACCTATTGGATGCACAAGATTGGTTACAAACCCTAATTGGATAAGAATTAGCCTAGGGAGGACGAAAATCACCTAAATTTTAATCCAATGACACAAACACACCTATTGGATGCACAAGATTGGTTAAAAACCCTAAGTGGACAAGATTAAGTGTAGGAAGGACGAAAATGACCTAAATGTTAATTCAATGACACAAACACACCTATTGGATGCATAATATTGGTTAAAAACCCTACTTGGACAAGATTTAGTGTAGGGAGGTCGAAAATGACCTAAATGTTCTTCTAATGACACAAACACAGATTTGGATGCACAAGATTGGTTAAAAACTCTAATTGGACAAGAATAAGCCTTGGGAGGACGAAAATGACCTAAATGTTCATCCAATGACACAAACGAACTTATTCGATGCACAATGTTGGTTTAAAACCCTAATTGGACAAGATTAATCCTAGGGAGGACGAAAATGACCAAATTGTTCCTCCAATGACACACACACACCTGTTGGATCCACAAGATTGGTTGAAAACACTAATTGGACAAGAATAAGCCTAGGGAGAACGAAAATGACCTAAATGTTCATCCAATGACACAAACACACCTATTGGATGCACAAGATTGGTTACAAACCCTAATTGGATAAGAATTAGCCTAGGGAGGACGAAAATCACCTAAATGTTAATCCAATGACACAAACACACCTATTGGATGCACAAGATTGGTTAAAAACCCTAAGTGGACAAGATTAAGTGTAGGAAGGACGAAAATGACCTAAATGTTAATTCAATGACACAAACACACCTATTGGATGCATAATATTGGTTAAAAACCCTACTTGGACAAGATTTAGTGTAGGGAGGTCGAAAATGACCTAAATGTTCTTCTAATGACACAAACACACATATTGGATGCATAATATTTGTTAAAAACCCTAATTGGACAAGAATAAGCCTTGGGAGGACGAAAATGACCTAAATGTTCATCCAATGACACAAACGAACTTATTCGATGCACAATGTTGGTTTAAAACCGTAATTGGAGAAGATTAATCCTAGGGAGGACGAAAATGACCAAATTGTTCCTCCAATGACACACACACACCTGTTGGATCCACAAGATTGGTTGAAAACACTAATTGGACAAGAATAAGCCTAGGGAGAACGAAAATGACCTAAATGTTCATCCAATGACACAAACACACCTATTGGATGCACAAGATTGGTTAAAAACCCTAAGTGGACAAGATTAAGTGTAGGAAGGACGAAAATGACCTAAATGTTAATTCAATGACACAAACACACCTATTGGATGCATAATATTGGTTAAAAACCCTACTTGAACAAGATTTAGTGTAGGGAGGTCGAAAATGACCTAAATGTTCTTCTAATGACACAAACACACATATTGGATGCACAAGATTGGTTAAAAACTCTAATTGGACAAGAATAAGCCTTGGGAGGACGAAAATGACCTAAATGTTCATCCAGTGACACAAACGAACTTATTCGATGCACAATGTTGGTTTAAAACCCTAATTGGACAAGATTAATCCTAGGGAGGACGAAAATGACCAAATTGTTCCTCCAATGACACACACACACCTGTTGGATCCACAAGATTGGTTGAAAACACTAATTGGACAAGAATAAGCCTAGGGAGAACGAAAATGACCTAAATGTTCATCCAATGACACAAACACACCTATTGGATGCACAAGATTGGTTACAAACCCTAATTGGACAAGAATTAGCCTAGGGAGGACGAAAATCACCTAAATTTTAATCCAATGACACAAACACACCTATTGGATGCACAAGATTGGTTAAAAACCCTAAGTGGACAAGATTAAGTGTAGGAAGGAAGAAAATGACCTAAATGTTAATTCAATGACACAAACACACCTATTGGATGCATAATATTGGTTAAAAACCCTACTTGGACAAGATTTAGTGTAGGGAGGTCGAAAATGACCTAAATGTTCTTCTAATGACACAAACACACATATTGGATGCACAAGATTGGTTAAAAACCCTAATTGGACAAGAATAAGCCTAGGGAGGACGAAAATGACCTAAATGTTCATCCAATGACACAAACAAACTTATTCGATGCACAATGTTGGTTTAAAACCCTAATTGGACAAGATTAATCCTAGGGAGGACGAAAATGACCAAATTGTTCCTCCAATGACACACACACACCTGTTGGATCCACAAGATTGGTTGAAAACACTAATTGGACAAGAATAAGCCTAGGGAGAACGAAAATGACCTAAATGTTCATCCAATGACACAAACACAACTATTGGATGCACAAGATTGGTGAGAAACACTAATTGTACAAGAATAAGCCTAGGGAGGTCGAAAATGACCTAAAAGTTCATCCAATGACACAAACACACCTATTGGATGCACAAGATTGGTTAAAAACCCTAAGTGGACAAGATTAAGTGTAGGAAGGACGAAAATGACCTAAATGTTAATTCAATGACACAAACACACCTATTGGATGCATAATATTGGTTAAAAACCCTACTTGGACAAGATTTAGTGTAGGGAGGTCGAAAATGACCTAAATGTTCTTCTAATGACACAAACACACATATTGGATGCACAAGATTGGTTAAAAACTCTAATTGGACAAGAATAGGCCTTGGGAGGACGAAAATGACCTAAATGTTCATCCAATAACACAAACGAACTTATTCGATGCACAATGTTGGTTTAAAACCCTAATTGGACAAGATTAATCATAGGGAGGACGAAAATGACCAAATTGTTCCTCCAATGACACACACACACCTGTTGGATCCACAAGATTGGTTGAAAACACTAATTGGACAAGAATAAGCCTAGGGAGAACGAAAATGACCTAAATGTTCATCCAATGACACAAACACACCTATTGGATGCACAAGATTGGTTACAAACCCTAATTGGATAAGAATTAGCCTAGGGAGGACGAAAATCACCTAAATTTTAATCCAATGACACAAACACACCTATTGGATGCACAAGATTGGTTAAAAACCCTAAGTGGACAAGATTAAGTGTAGGAAGGACGAAAATGACCTAAATGTTAATTCAATGACACAAACACACCTATTGGATGCATAATATTGGTTAAAAACCCTACTTGGACAAGATTTAGTGTAGGGAGGTCGAAAATGACCTAAATGTTCTTCTAATGACACAAACACAGATTTGGATGCACAAGATTGGTTAAAAACTCTAATTGGACAAGAATAAGCCTTGGGAGGACGAAAATGACCTAAATGTTCATCCAATGACACAAACGAACTTATTCGATGCACAATGTTGGTTTAAAACCCTAATTGGACAAGATTAATCCTAGGGAGGACGAAAATGACCAAATTGTTCCTCCAATGACACACACACACCTGTTGGATCCACAAGATTGGTTGAAAACACTAATTGGACAAGAATAAGCCTAGGGAGAACGAAAATGACCTAAATGTTCATCCAATGACACAAACACACCTATTGGATGCACAAGATTGGTTACAAACCCTAATTGGATAAGAATTAGCCTAGGGAGGACGAAAATCACCTAAATGTTAATCCAATGACACAAACACACCTATTGGATGCACAAGATTGGTTAAAAACCCTAAGTGGACAAGATTAAGTGTAGGAAGGACGAAAATGACCTAAATGTTAATTCAATGACACAAACACACCTATTGGATGCATAATATTGGTTAAAAACCCTACTTGGACAAGATTTAGTGTAGGGAGGTCGAAAATGACCTAAATGTTCTTCTAATGACACAAACACACATATTGGATGCATAATATTTGTTAAAAACCCTAATTGGACAAGAATAAGCCTTGGGAGGACGAAAATGACCTAAATGTTCATCCAATGACACAAACGAACTTATTCGATGCACAATGTTGGTTTAAAACCGTAATTGGAGAAGATTAATCCTAGGGAGGACGAAAATGACCAAATTGTTCCTCCAATGACACACACACACCTGTTGGATCCACAAGATTGGTTGAAAACACTAATTGGACAAGAATAAGCCTAGGGAGAACGAAAATGACCTAAATGTTCATCCAATGACACAAACACACCTATTGGATGCACAAGATTGGTTAAAAACCCTAAGTGGACAAGATTAAGTGTAGGAAGGACGAAAATGACCTAAATGTTAATTCAATGACACAAACACACCTATTGGATGCATAATATTGGTTAAAAACCCTACTTGAACAAGATTTAGTGTAGGGAGGTCGAAAATGACCTAAATGTTCTTCTAATGACACAAACACACATATTGGATGCACAAGATTGGTTAAAAACTCTAATTGGACAAGAATAAGCCTTGGGAGGACGAAAATGACCTAAATGTTCATCCAGTGACACAAACGAACTTATTCGATGCACAATGTTGGTTTAAAACCCTAATTGGACAAGATTAATCCTAGGGAGGACGAAAATGACCAAATTGTTCCTCCAATGACACACACACACCTGTTGGATCCACAAGATTGGTTGAAAACACTAATTGGACAAGAATAAGCCTAGGGAGAACGAAAATGACCTAAATGTTCATCCAATGACACAAACACACCTATTGGATGCACAAGATTGGTTACAAACCCTAATTGGACAAGAATTAGCCTAGGGAGGACGAAAATCACCTAAATTTTAATCCAATGACACAAACACACCTATTGGATGCACAAGATTGGTTAAAAACCCTAAGTGGACAAGATTAAGTGTAGGAAGGAAGAAAATGACCTAAATGTTAATTCAATGACACAAACACACCTATTGGATGCATAATATTGGTTAAAAACCCTACTTGGACAAGATTTAGTGTAGGGAGGTCGAAAATGACCTAAATGTTCTTCTAATGACACAAACACACATATTGGATGCACAAGATTGGTTAAAAACCCTAATTGGACAAGAATAAGCCTAGGGAGGACGAAAATGACCTAAATGTTCATCCAATGACACAAACAAACTTATTCGATGCACAATGTTGGTTTAAAACCCTAATTGGACAAGATTAATCCTAGGGAGGACGAAAATGACCAAATTGTTCCTCCAATGACACACACACACCTGTTGGATCCACAAGATTGGTTGAAAACACTAATTGGACAAGAATAAGCCTAGGGAGAACGAAAATGACCTAAATGTTCATCCAATGACACAAACACAACTATTGGATGCACAAGATTGGTGAGAAACACTAATTGTACAAGAATAAGCCTAGGGAGGTCGAAAATGACCTAAAAGTTCATCCAATGACACAAACACACCTATTGGATGCACAAGATTGGTTAAAAACCCTAAGTGGACAAGATTAAGTGTAGGAAGGACGAAAATGACCTAAATGTTAATTCAATGACACAAACACACCTATTGGATGCATAATATTGGTTAAAAACCCTACTTGGACAAGATTTAGTGTAGGGAGGTCGAAAATGACCTAAATGTTCTTCTAATGACACAAACACACATATTGGATGCACAAGATTGGTTAAAAACTCTAATTGGACAAGAATAGGCCTTGGGAGGACGAAAATGACCTAAATGTTCATCCAATAACACAAACGAACTTATTCGATGCACAATGTTGGTTTAAAACCCTAATTGGACAAGATTAATCATAGGGAGGACGAAAATGACCAAATTGTTCCTCCAATGACACACACACACCTGTTGGATCCACAAGATTGGTTGAAAACACTAATTGGACAAGAATAAGCCTAGGGAGAACGAAAATGACCTAAATGTTCATCCAATGACACAAACACACCTATTGGATGCACAAGATTGGTTACAAACCCTAATTGGATAAGAATTAGCCTAGGGAGGACGAAAATCACCTAAATTTTAATCCAATGACACAAACACACCTATTGGATGCACAAGATTGGTTAAAAACCCTAAGTGGACAAGATTAAGTGTAGGAAGGAAGAAAATGACCTAAATGTTAATTCAATGACACAAACACACCTATTGGATGCATAATATTGGTTAAAAACCCTACTTGGACAAGATTTAGTGTAGGGAGGTCGAAAATGACCTAAATGTTCATCTAATGACACAAACACACATATTGGATGCACAAGATTGGTTAAAAACTCTAATTGGACAAGAATAAGCCTTGGGAGGACGAAAATGACCTAAATGTTCATCCAATGACACAAACGAACTTATTCGATGCACAATGTTGGTTTAAAACCGTAATTGGAGAAGATTAATCCTAGGGAGGACGAAAATGACCAAATTGTTCCTCCAATGACACACACACACCTGTTGGATCCACAAGATTGGTTGAAAACACTAATTGGACAAGAATAAGCCTAGGGAGAACGAAAATGACCTAAATGTTCATCCAATGACACAAACACAACTATTGGATGCACAAGATTGGTGAGAAACACTAATTGTACAAGAATAAGCCTAGGGAGGTCTAAAATGACCTAAAAGTTCATCCAATGACACAAACACACCTATTGGATGCACAAGATTGGTTAAAAACCCTAAGTGGAACCGATTAAGTGTAGGAAGGACGAAAATGACCTAAATGTTAATTCAATGACACAAACACACCTATTGGATGCATAATATTGGTTAAAAACCCTACTTGAACAAAATTTAGTGTAGGGAGGTCGAAAATGACCTAAATGTTCTTCTAATGACACAAACACACATATTGGATGCACAAGATTGGTTAAAAACTCTAATTGGACAAGAATAAGCCTTGGGAGGACGAAAATGACCTAAATGTTCATCCAGTGACACAAACGAACTTATTCGATGCACAATGTTGGTTTAAAACCCTAATTGGACAAGATTAATCCTAGGGAGGACGAAAATGACCAAATTGTTCCTCCAATGACACACACACACCTGTTGGATCCACAAGATTGGTTGAAAACACTAATTGGACAAGAATAAGCCTAGGGAGAACGAAAATGACCTAAATGTTCATCCAATGACACAAACACACCTATTGGATGCACAAGATTGGTTACAAACCCTAATTGGATAAGAATTAGCCTAGGGAGGACGAAAATCACCTAAATTTTAATCCAATGACACAAACACACCTATTGGATGCACAAGATTGGTTAAAAACCCTAAGTGGACAAGATTAAGTGTAGGGAGGACGAAAATGACCTAAATGTTAATTCAATGACACAAACACACCTATTGGATGCATAATATTGGTTAAAAACCCTACTTGGACAAGATTTAGTGTAGGGAGGTCGAAAATGACCTAAATGTTCTTCTAATGACACAAACACACATATTGGATGCACAAGATTGGTTAAAAACTCTAATTGGACAAGAATAAGCCTTGGGAGGACGAAAATGACCTAAATGTTCATCCAATGACACAAACGAACTTATTCGATGCACAATGTTGGTTTAAAACCGTAATTGGAGAAGATTAATCCTAGGGAGGACGAAAATGACCAAATTGTTCCTCCAATGACACACACACACCTGTTGGATCCACAAGATTGGTTGAAAACACTAATTGGACAAGAATAAGCCTAGGGAGAACGAAAATGACCTAAATGTTCATCCAATGACACAAACACACCTATTGGATGCACAAGATTGGTTACAAACCCTTATTGGATAAGAATTAGCCTAGGGAGGACGAAAATCACCTAAATTTTAATCCAATGACACAAACACACCTATTGGATGCACAAGATTGGTTAAAAACCCTAAGTGGACAAGATTAAGTGTAGGAAGGACGAAAATGACCTAAATGTTAATTCAATGACACAAACACACCTATTGGATGCATAATATTGGTTAAAAACCCTACTTGGACAAGATTTAGTGTAGGGAGGTCGAAAATGACCTAAATGTTCTTCTAATGACACAAACACACATATTGGATGCACAAGATTGGTTAAAAACCCTAATTGGACAAGAATAAGCCTTGGGAGGACGAAAATGACCTAAATGTTCATCCAATGACACAAACACACCTATTGGATGCACAAGATTGGTTACAAACCCTAATTGGATAAGAATTAGCCTAGGGAGGACGAAAATCACCTAAATTTTAATCCAATGACACAAACACACCTATTGGATGCACAAGATTGGTTAAAAACCCTAAGTGGACAAGATTAAGTGTAGGAAGGACGAAAATGACCTAAATGTTAATTCAATGACACAAACACACCTATTGGATGCATAATATTGGTTAAAAACCCTACTTGGACAAGATTTAGTGTAGGGAGGTCGAAAATGACCTAAATGTTCTTCTAATGACACAAACACAGATATTGGATGCACAAGATTGGTTAAAAACTCTAATTGGACAAGAATAAGCCTTGGGAGGACGAAAATGACCTAAATGTTCATCCAATGATACAAACGAACTTATTCGATGCACAATGTTGGTTTAAAACCCTAATTGGACAAGATTAATCCTAGGGAGGACGAAAATGACCAAATTGTTCCTCCAATGACACACACACACCTGTTGGATCCACAAGATTGGTTGAAAACACTAATTGGACAAGAATAAGCCTAGGGAGAACGAAAATGACCTAAATGTTCATCCAATGACACAAACACACCTATTGGATGCACAAGATTGGTTACAAACCCTAATTGGATAAGAATTAGCCTAGGGAGGACGAAAATCACCTAAATTTTAATCCAATGACACAAACACACCTATTGGATGCACAAGATTGGTTAAAAACCCTAAGTGGACAAGATTAAGTGTAGGAAGGAAGAAAATGACCTAAATGTTAATTCAATGACACAAACACACCTATTGGATGCATAATATTGGTTAAAAACCCTACTTGGACAAGATTTAGTGTAGGGAGGTCGAAAATGACCTAAATGTTC
>JBBPBS010000252.1:20772-32128 GCA_037974835.1 Cicer judaicum
ACAAGATTTAGTGTAGGGAGGTCGAAAATGACCTAAATGTTCTTCTAATGACACAAACACACATATTGGATGCACAAGATTGGTTAAAAACTCTAATTGGACAAGAATAAGCCTTGGGAGGACGAAAATGACCTAAATGTTCATCCAATGACACAAACGAACTTATTCGATGCACAATGTTGGTTTAAAACCGTAATTGGAGAAGATTAATCCTAGGGAGGACGAAAATGACCAAATTGTTCCTCCAATGACACACACACACCTGTTGGATCCACAAGATTGGTTGAAAACACTAATTGGACAAGAATAAGCCTAGGGAGAACGAAAATGACCTAAATGTTCATCCAATGACACAAACACAACTATTGGATGCACAAGATTGGTGAGAAACACTAATTGTACAAGAATAAGCCTAGGGAGGTCTAAAATGACCTAAAAGTTAATCCAATGACACAAACACACCTATTGGATGCACAAGATTGGTTAAAAACCCTAAGTGGAACCGATTAAGTGTAGGAAGGACGAAAATGACCTAAATGTTAATTCAATGACATAAACACACCTATTGGATGCATAATATTGGTTAAAAACCCTACTTGAACAAGATTTAGTGTAGGGAGGTCGAAAATGACCTAAATGTTCTTCTAATGACACAAACACACATATTGGATGCACAAGATTGGTTAAAAACTCTAATTGGACAAGAATAAGCCTTGGCAGGACGAAAATGACCTAAATGTTCATCCAGTGACACAAACGAACTTATTCGATGCACAATGTTGGTTTAAAACCCTAATTGGACAAGATTAATCCTAGGGAGGACGAAAATGACCAAATTGTTCCTCCAATGACACACACACACCTGTTGGATCCACAAGATTGGTTGAAAACACTAATTGGACAAGAATAAGCCTAGGGAGAACGAAAATGACCTAAATGTTCATCCAATGACACAAACACACCTATTGGATGCACAAGATTGGTTACAAACCCTAATTGGATAAGAATTAGCCTAGGGAGGACGAAAATCACCTAAATTTTAATCCAATGACACAAACACACCTATTGGATGCACAAGATTGGTTAAAAACCCTAAGTGGACAAGATTAAGTGTAGGAAGGAAGAAAATGACCTAAATGTTAATTCAATGACACAAACACACCTATTGGATGCATAATATTGGTTAAAAACCCTACTTGGACAAGATTTAGTGTAGGGAGGTCGAAAATGACCTAAATGTTCTTCTAATGACACAAACACACATATTGGATGCACAAGATTGGTTAAAAACTCTAATTGGACAAGAATAAGCCTTGGGAGGACGAAAATGACCTAAATGTTCATCCAATGACACAAACGAACTTATTCGATGCACAATGTTGGTTTAAAACCCTAATTGGACAAGATTAATCCTAGGGAGGACGAAAATGACCAAATTGTTCCTCCAATGACACACACACACCTGTTGGATCCACAAGATTGGTTGAAAACACTAATTGGACAAGAATAAGCCTAGGGAGAACGAAAATGACTTAATGTTCAACCAATGACACAAACACACCTATTGGATGCACAAGATTGGTTACAAACCCTAATTGGATAAGAATTAGCCTAGGGAGGACGAAAATCACCTAAATTTTAATCCAATGACACAAACACACCTATTGGATGCACAAGATTGGTTAAAAACCCTAAGTGGACAAGATTAAGTGTAGGAAGGACGAAAATGACCTAAATGTTAATTCAATGACACAAACACACCTATTGGATGCATAATATTGGTTAAAAACCCTACTTGGACAAGATTTAGTGTAGGGAGGTCGAAAATGACCTAAATGTTCTTCTAATGACACAAACACACATATTGGATGCACAAGATTGGTTAAAAACCCTAATTGGACAAGAATAAGCCTTGGGAGGACGAAAATGACCTAAATGTTCATCCAATGACACAAACAAACTTATTCGATGCACAATGTTGGTTTAAAACCCTAATTGGACAAGATTAATCCTAGGGAGGACGAAAATGACCAAATTGTTCCTCCAATGACACACACACACCTGTTGGATCCACAAGATTGGTTGAAAACACTAATTGGACAAGAATAAGCCTAGGGAGAACGAAAATGACCTAAATGTTCATCCAATGACACAAACACACCTATTGGATGCACAAGATTGGTTAAAAACCCTAAGTGGACAAGATTAAGTGTAGGAAGGACGAAAATGACCTAAATGTTAATTCAATGACACAAACACACCTATTGGATGCATAATATTGGTTAAAAACCCTACTTGAACAAGATTTAGTGTAGGGAGGTCGAAAATGACCTAAATGTTCTTCTAATGACACAAACACACATATTGGATGCACAAGATTGGTTAAAAACTCTAATTGGACAAGAATAAGCCTTGGCAGGACGAAAATGACCTAAATGTTCATCCAGTGACACAAACGAACTTATTCGATGCACAATGTTGGTTTAAAACCCTAATTGGACAAGATTAATCCTAGGGAGGACGAAAATGACCAAATTGTTCCTCCAATGACACACACACACCTGTTGGATCCACAAGATTGGTTGAAAACACTAATTGGACAAGAATAAGCCTAGGGAGAACGAAAATGACCTAAATGTTCATCCAATGACACAAACACACCTATTGGATGCACAAGATTGGTTACAAACCCTAATTGGATAAGAATTAGCCTAGGGAGGACGAAAATCACCTAAATTTTAATCCAATGACACAAACACACCTATTGGATGCACAAGATTGGTTAAAAACCCTAAGTGGACAAGATTAAGTGTAGGAAGGAAGAAAATGACCTAAATGTTAATTCAATGACACAAACACACCTATTGGATGCATAATATTGGTTAAAAACCCTACTTGGACAAGATTTAGTGTAGGGAGGTCGAAAATGACCTAAATGTTCTTCTAATGACACAAACACACATATTGGATGCACAAGATTGGTTAAAAACCCTAATTGGACAAGAATAAGCCTAGGGAGGACGAAAATGACCTAAATGTTCATCCAATGACACAAACAAACTTATTCGATGCACAATGTTGGTTTAAAACCCTAATTGGACAAGATTAATCCTAGGGAGGACGAAAATGACCAAATTGTTCCTCCAATGACACACACACACCTGTTGGATCCACAAGATTGGTTGAAAACACTAATTGGACAAGAATAAGCCTAGGGAGAACGAAAATGACCTAAATGTTCATCCAATGACACAAACACACCTATTGGATGCACAAGATTGGTTACAAACCCTAATTGGACAAGAATTAGCCTAGGGAGGACGAAAATCACCTAAATTTTAATCCAATGACACAAACACACCTATTGGATGCACAAGATTGGTTAAAAACCCTAAGTGGACAAGATTAAGTGTAGGAAGGAAGAAAATGACCTAAATGTTAATTCAATGACACAAACACACCTATTGGATGCATAATATTGGTTAAAAACCCTACTTGGACAAGATTTAGTGTAGGGAGGTCGAAAATGACCTAAATGTTCTTCTAATGACACAAACACACATATTGGATGCACAAGATTGGTTAAAAACTCTAATTGGACAAGAATAAGCCTTGGGAGGACGAAAATGACCTAAATGTTCATCCAATGACACAAACGAACTTATTCGATGCACAATGTTGGTTTAAAACCGTAATTGGAGAAGATTAATCCTAGGGAGGACGAAAATGACCAAATTGTTCCTCCAATGACACACACACACCTGTTGGATCCACAAGATTGGTTGAAAACACTAATTGGACAAGAATAAGCCTAGGGAGAACGAAAATGACCTAAATGTTCATCCAATGACACAAACACACCTATTGGATGCACAAGATTGGTTACAAACCCTTATTGGATAAGAATTAGCCTAGGGAGGACGAAAATCACCTAAATTTTAATCCAATGACACAAACACACCTATTGGATGCACAAGATTGGTTAAAAACCCTAAGTGGACAAGATTAAGTGTAGGAAGGACGAAAATGACCTAAATGTTAATTCAATGACACAAACACACCTATTGGATGCATAATATTGGTTAAAAACCCTACTTGGACAAGATTTAGTGTAGGGAGGTCGAAAATGACCTAAATGTTCTTCTAATGACACAAACACACATATTGGATGCACAAGATTGGTTAAAAACCCTAATTGGACAAGAATAAGCCTTGGGAGGACGAAAATGACCTAAATGTTCATCCAATGACACAAACACACCTATTGGATGCACAAGATTGGTTACAAACCCTAATTGGATAAGAATTAGCCTAGGGAGGACGAAAATCACCTAAATTTTAATCC
This sequence comes from Cicer judaicum, assembly GCA_037974835.1. Lineage (NCBI taxonomy): Eukaryota > Viridiplantae > Streptophyta > Magnoliopsida > Fabales > Fabaceae > Cicer > Cicer judaicum. The sequence goes on from JBBPBS010000252.1 coordinate 25,118, forward strand.
AATGACACAAACACACCTATTGGATGCACAAGATTGGTTAAAAACCCTAAGTGGACAAGATTAAGTGTAGGAAGGACGAAAATGACCTAAATGTTAATTCAATGACACAAACACACCTATTGGATGCATAATATTGGTTAAAAACCCTACTTGGACAAGATTTAGTGTAGGGAGGTCGAAAATGACCTAAATGTTCTTCTAATGACACAAACACAGATTTGGATGCACAAGATTGGTTAAAAACTCTAATTGGACAAGAATAAGCCTTGGGAGGACGAAAATGACCTAAATGTTCATCCAATGACACAAACGAACTTATTCGATGCACAATGTTGGTTTAAAACCCTAATTGGACAAGATTAATCCTAGGGAGGACGAAAATGACCAAATTGTTCCTCCAATGACACACACACACCTGTTGGATCCACAAGATTGGTTGAAAACACTAATTGGACAAGAATAAGCCTAGGGAGAACGAAAATGACCTAAATGTTCATCCAATGACACAAACACACCTATTGGATGCACAAGATTGGTTACAAACCCTAATTGGATAAGAATTAGCCTAGGGAGGACGAAAATAACCTAAATTTTAATCCAATGACACAAACACACCTATTGGATGCACAAGATTGGTTAAAAACCCTAAGTGGACAAGATTAAGTGTAGGAAGGACGAAAATGACCTAAATGTTAATTCAATGACACAAACACACCTATTGGATGCATAATATTGGTTAAAAACCCTACTTGGACAAGATTTAGTGTAGGGAGGTCGAAAATGACCTAAATGTTCTTCTAATGACACAAACACACATATTGGATGCACAAGATTGGTTAAAAACCCTAATTGGACAAGAATAAGCCTTGGGAGGACGAAAATGACCTAAATGTTCATCCAATGACACAAACGAACTTATTCGATGCACAATGTTGGTTTAAAACCGTAATTGGAGAAGATTAATCCTAGGGAGGACGAAAATGACCAAATTGTTCCTCCAATGACACACACACACCTGTTGGATCCACAAGATTGGTTGAAAACACTAATTGGACAAGAATAAGCCTAGGGAGAACGAAAATGACCTAAATGTTCATCCAATGACACAAACACACCTATTGGATGCACAAGATTGGTTACAAACCCTAATTGGATAAGAATTAGCCTAGGGAGGACGAAAATCACCTAAATTTTAATCCAATGACACAAACACACCTATTGGATGCACAAGATTTGTTAAAAACCCTAAATGGACAAGATTAAGTGTAGGAAGGACGAAAATGACCTAAATGTTAATTCAATGACACAAACACACCTATTGGATGCATAATATTGGTTAAAAATCCTACTTGGACAAGATTTAGTGTAGGGACGTCGAAAATGACCTAAATGTTCTTCTAATGACACAAACACACATATTGGATGCATAATATTGGTTAAAAACCCTAATTGGACAAGATTAAGACTTGGGAGGATGAAAATTACCTAAATGTTCATCCTATGACACAAACACACCTATTGGATGCACAAGATTGGTTACAAACCCTAAATGGACAAGATTAAGTGTAGGAAGGACGAAAATGACCTAAATGTTAATTTAATGACACAAACACACCTATTGGATGCATAATATTGGTTAAAAACCCTAATTGGACAAGATTAAGGCTTGGGAGGACGAAAATGACCTAAATGTTCATCCAATGACACAAACACACCTATTGGATGCACAAGATTGGTTACAAACCCTAATTGGATAAGAATTAGCCTAGGGAGGACAAAAATCACCTAAATTTTAATCCAATGACACAAACACACCTATTGGATGCACAAGATTTGTTAAAAACCCTAAATGGACAAGATTAAGTGTAGGAAGGACGAAAATGACCTAAATGTTAATTCAATGACACAAACACACCTATTGGATGCATAATATTGGTTAAAAACTCTAATTGGACAAGATTAGGTGTAGGGAGGTCGAAAATGACCTAAATGTTCTTCCAATGACACAAACACACCTATTGGATGCACAAGATTGGTTAAAAACCATAATAGGACAAGATTAAGTGTAGGAAGGACGAAAATGATCTTCCAATGACACAAACACACCTATTGGATGCACAAGATTGGTTAAAAACCATAATAGGACAAGAATAAGCCTAGTGAGGACGAAAATGAACTAAATGTTCAACCAATGACACAAACACACCTATTGGATGCAAAAGATTGGTTAAAAACCCTAATTGGACAAGATTAATAATAGGGAGGACGAAAATGACCTAAATGTTCACCAATGACACAAAAACACCTATTGGATGCACAAGATTTGTTAAAAACCCTAATTGGACAAGATTAAGACTTGGGAGGACGAAAATGACCTAAATGTTCATCCAATGACACAAACACACCTATTGGATGCACAAGATTGGTTACAAACCCTAATTGGATAAGAATTAGCCTAGGGAGGACGAAAATCACCTAAATGTTAATCCAATGACACAAACACACCTATTGGATGCACAAGATTGGTTAAAAACCCTAAGTGGACAAGATTAAGTGTAGGAAGGACGAAAATGACCTAAATGTTAATTCAATGACACAAACACACCTATTGGATGCATAATATTGGTTAAAAACCCTACTTGGACAAGATTTAGTGTAGGGAGGTCGAAAATGACCTAAATGTTCTTCTAATGACACAAACACACATATTGGATGCACAAGATTGGTTAAAAACTCTAATTGGACAAGAATAAGCCTTGGGAGGACGAAAATGACCTAAATGTTCATCCAATGACACAAACGAACTTATTCGATGCACAATGTTGGTTTAAAACCCTAATTGGACAAGATTAATCCTAGGGAGGACGAAAATGACCAAATTGTTCCTCCAATGACACACACACACCTGTTGGATCCACAAGATTAGTTGAAAACACTAATTGGACAAGAATAAGCCTAGGGAGAACGAAAATGACCTAAATGTTCATCCAATGACACAAACACACCTATTGGATGCACAAGATTGGTTACAAACCCTAATTGGATAAGAATTAGCCTAGGGAGGACGAAAATCACCTAAATTTTAATCCAATGACACAAACACACCTATTGGATGCACAAGATTGGTTAAAAACCCTAAGTGGACAAGATTAAGTGTAGGAAGGACGAAAATGACCTAAATGTTAATTCAATGACACAAACACACCTATTGGATGCATAATATTGGTTAAAAACCCTACTTGGACAAGATTTAGTGTAGGGAGGTCGAAAATGACCTAAATGTTCTTCTAATGACACAAACACACATATTGGATGCATAATATTGGTTAAAAACCCTAATAGGACAAGATTAAGACTTGGGAGGACGAAAATGACCTAAATGTTCATCCAATGACACAAACACACCTATTGGATGCACAAGATTGGTTACAAACCCTAATTGGATAAGAATTAGCCTAGGGAGGACGAAAATCACCTAAATTTTAATCCAATGACACAAACACACCTATTGGATGCACATGATTGGTTAAAAACCCTAAGTGGACAAGATTAAGTGTAGGAAGGACGAAAATGACCTAAATGTTAATTCAATGACACAAACACACCTATTGGATGCATAATATTGGTTGAAAACCCTACTTGGACAAGATTTAGTGTAGGGAGGTCGAAAATGACCTAAATGTTCTTCTAATGACACAAACACACATATTGGATGCATAATATTGGTTAAAAACACTAATTTGACAAGATTAAGATCTGGGAGGATGAAAATTACCTAAATGTTCATCCAATGACACAAACACACCTATTGGATGCACAAGATTGGTTAAAAACTCTAATTGGACAAGAATAAGCCTAGGGAGAACGAAAATGACCTAAATGTTCATCCAATGACACAAACACAACTATTGGATGCACAAGATTGGTTAGAAACACTAATTGTACAAGAATAAGCCTAGGGAGGTCTAAAATAACCTAAAAGTTCATCCAATGACACAAAGACACCTATTGGATGCATAATATTGGTTAAAAACTCTAATTGGACAAGATTAAGTGTAGGGAGGTCGAAAATGACCTAAATGTTCTTCCAATGACACAAACACACCTATTGGATGCATAATATTGGTTAAAAACCCTAATTGGACAACATGAAGTGTAGGTAGGTCGAAAATGACCTAAATGATCTTCCAATGACACAAACACACCTATTGGATGCACAAGATTGGTTAAAAACCATAATAGGACAAGAATAAGCCTAGTGAGGACGAAAATGAACTAAATGTTCAACCAATGACAGAAACACACCTATTGGATGCAAAAGATTGGTTAAAAACCCTAAGTAGACAAGATTAATAATAGGGAGGATGAAAATGACCTAAATGTTCACCAATGACACAAAAACACCTATTGGATGCACAAGATTTGTTAAAAACCCTAATTGGACAAGGTTAAGACTTGGGAGGACGTAAATGAGCTAAATGTTCATCCAATGACACAAACACACCTATTGGATGCACAAGATTGGTTACAAACCCTAATTGGATAAGAATTAGCCTAGGGAGGACGAAAATCACCTAAATTTTAATCCAATGACACAAACACACCTATTGGATGCACAAGATTGGTTACAAACCCTAAATGGACAAGATTAAGTGTAGGAAGGACGAAAATGACCTAAATGTTAATTTAATGACACAAACACACCTATTGGATGCATAATATTGGTTAAAAACCCTAATTGGACAAGATTAAGTGTAGGGAGGTCGAAAATGACCTAAATGTTCTTCCAATGACACAAACACACCTATTGGATGCATAATATTGGTTAAAAACCCTACTTGGACAAGATTTAGTGTAGGGACGTCGAAAATGACCTAAATGTTCTTCTAATGACACAAACACACATATTGGATGCATAATATTGGTTAAAAACCCTAATTGGACAAGATTAAGACTTGGGAGGATGAAAATTACCTAAATGTTCATCCTATGACACAAACACACCTATTGGATGCACAAGATTGGTTACAAACCCTAAATGGACAAGATTAAGTGTAGGAAGGACGAAAATGACCTAAATGTTAATTTAATGACACAAACACACCTATTGGATGCATAATATTGGTTAAAAACCCTAATTGGACAAGATTAAGGCTTGGGAGGACGAAAATGACCTAAATGTTCATCCAATGACACAAACACACCTATTGGATGCACAAGATTGGTTACAAACCCTAATTGGATAAGAATTAGCCTAGGGAGGACAAAAATCACCTAAATTTTAATCCAATGACACAAACACACCTATTGGATGCACAAGATTTGTTAAAAACCCTAAATGGACAAGATTAAGTGTAGGAAGGACGAAAATGACCTAAATGTTAATTCAATGACACAAACACACCTATTGGATGCATAATATTGGTTAAAAACTCTAATTGGACAAGATTAGGTGTAGGGAGGTCGAAAATGACCTAAATGTTCTTCCAATGACACAAACACACCTATTGGATGCATAATATTGGTTAAAAACCCTAATTGGACAAGATTAAGGCTTGGGAGGACGAAAATGACCTAAATGTTCATCCAATGACACAAACACACCTATTGGATGCACAAGATTGGTTACAAACCCTAATTGGATAAGAATTAGCCTAGGGAGGACGAAAATCACCTAAATTTTAATCCAATGACACAAACACACCTATTGGATGCACAAGATTTGTTAAAAACCCTAAATGGACAAGATTAAGTGTAGGAAGGACGAAAATGACCTAAATGTTAATTCAATGACACAAACACACCTATTGGATGCATAATATTGGTTAAAAACCCTACTTGGACAAGATTTAGTGTAGGGACGTCGAAAATGACCTAAATGTTCTTCTAATGACACAAACACACATATTGGATGCATAATATTGGTTAAAAACCCTAATTGGACAAGATTAAGACTTGGGAGGATGAAAATTACCTAAATGTTCATCCTATGACACAAACACACCTATTGGATGCACAAGATTGGTTACAAACCCTAAATGGACAAGATTAAGTGTAGGAAGGACGTTAATGACCTAAATGTTAATTTAATGACACAAACACACCTATTGGATGCATAATATTGGTTAAAAACCCTAATTGGACAAGATTAAGTGTAGGGAGGTCGAAAATGACCTAAATGTTCTTCCAATGACACAAACACACCTATTGGATGCATAATATTGGTTAAAAACCCTAATTGGACAAGATTAAGGCTTGGGAGGACGAAAATGACCTAAATGTTCATCCAATGACACAAACACACCTATTGGATGCACAAGATTGGTTACAAACCCTAATTGGATAAGAATTAGCCTAGGGAGGACAAAAATCACCTAAATTTTAATCCAATGACACAAACACTCCTATTGGATGCACAAGATTTGTTAAAAACCCTAAATGGACAAGATTAAGTGTAGGAAGGACGAAAATGACCTAAATGTTAATTCAATGACACAAACACACCTATTGGATGCATAATATTGGTTAAAAACCCTAATTGGACAAGATTAAGTGTAGGGACGTCGAAAATGACCTAAATGTTCTTCTAATGACACAAACACACATATTGGATGTATAATATTGGTTAAAAACCCTAATTGGACAAGATTAAGACTTGGGAGGATGAAAATTACCTAAATGTTCATCCTATGACACAAACACACCTATTGGATGCACAAGATTGGTTACAAACCCTAAATGGACAAGATTAAGTGTAGGAAGGACGAAAATGACCTAAATGTTAATTTAATGACACAAACACACCTATTGGATGCATAATATTGGTTAAAAACCCTAATTGGACAAGATTAAGGCTTGGGAGGACGAAAATGACCTAAATGTTCATCCAATGACACAAACACACCTATTGGATGCACAAGATTGGTTACAAACCCTAATTGGATAAGAATTAGCCTAGGGAGGACAAAAATCACCTAAATTTTAATCCCATGACACAAACACACCTATTGG
>JBBPBS010000253.1:0-14753 GCA_037974835.1 Cicer judaicum
CGAAAATGACCTAAATGTTCATCCAATGACACAAAACACCTATTGGATGCACAAGATTGGTTAAAAACACTAATTGGACTACATTAAGTGTAGGGAGGACGAAAATGACCTAAATGTTCATCCAATGACACAAAAAACCTATTGGATGCACAAGATTGGTTAAAAACCCTAATTGGACAAGAATTAGCCTAGGGAGGACGAAAATAACCTAAATGTTCATCCAATGACACAAAAACACTTATTGGACGCACAAGACTGGTTAAAACACCTAATTGGAAAAGAATTAGCCTATGGAGTTCGACAATGACCTAAATGTTTATCCAATGACACAAAAACACCTAATGGATGCACAAGATTGGTTAGAAACCCTAATTGGACTACATTAAGTGTAGGGACGACGAAAATGACCTAAATGTTCATCCAATGACACAAAAAACCTATTGGATGCACAAGATTGGTTAAAAACCCTAATTGGACAAGAATTAGCCTAGGGAGGACGAAAATGACCTAATTGTTCAACCAATGACACAAAAACACCTAATGGATGCACAAGATTGGTTAAAAACCCTAATTGGACAAGATTAAGTGTAGGGAGGACGAAAATGACCTAAATGTTCATCCAATGACACAAAACACCTATTGGATGCACAAGATTGGTTAAAAACACTAATTGGACTATATTAAGTGTAGGAAGGACGAAAATGACCTAAATGTTCATCCAATGACACAAAAAACCTATTGGATGCACAAGATTGGTTAAAAACACTAATTGGACAAGAATTAGCCTAGGGAGGACGAAAATGACCTAAATGTTCATCCAATGACACAAAAACACCTATTGGACGCACAAGATTGGTTAAAACCCCTAATTGGAAAAGAATTAGCCTATGGAGTTCGAAAATGACCTAAATGTTTATCCAATGACACAAAAGCACCTAATGGATGCACAAGATTGGTTAAAAACCCTAATTGGACAAGATTAAGTGTAGGGACGACGAAAATGACCTAAATGTTCATCCAATGACACAAAACACCTATTGGATGCACAAGATTGGTTAAAAACACTTATTGGACTACATTAAGTGTAGGAAGGACGAAAATGACCTAAATGTTCATCCAATGACACAAAAAACCTATTGGATGCACAAGATTGGTTAAAAACCCTAATTGGACAAGAATTAGCCTAGGGAGGACGAAAATGACCTAAATGTTCATCCAATGACACAAAAACACCTATTGGACGCACAAGATTGGTTAAAACCCCTAATTGGAAAAGAATTAGCCTATGGAGTTCGAAAATGACCTAAATGTTTATCCAATGACACAAAAACACCTAATGGATGCACAAGATTGGTTAAAAACCCTAATTGGACAAGATTAAGTGTAGGGAAGACGAAAATGACCTAAATGTTCATCCAATGACACACAACACCTATTGGATGCACAAGATTGGTTAAAAACACTAATTGGACTACATTAAGTGTAGGAAGGACGAAAATGACCTAAATGTTCATCCAATGACACAAAAAACCTATTGGATGCACAAGATTGGTTAAAAACCCTAATTGGACAAGAATTAGCCTAGGGAGGACGAAAATGACCTAAATGTTCATCCAATGACACAAAAACACCTATTGGACGCACAAGATTGGTTAAAACCCCTAATTGGAAAAGAATTAGCCTATGGAGTTCGAAAATGACCTAAATGTTTATCCAATGACACAAAAACACCTAATGGATGCACAAGATTGGTTAAAAACCCTAATTGGACTACATTAAGTGTAGGGACGACGAAAATGACCTAAATGTTCATCCAATGACACAAAACACCTATTAAATGCACGAGATTGGTTAAAAACCCTAATTGGACAAGAATTAGCCTAGGGAGGACGAAAATAATCTAATTATTCATCCAATGACGCAAAAAACACCTAATGGATGCACAAGATTGGTTAGACACCCTAATTGGACAAGATTAAGTGTAGGGCGGACGAAAATCAGCTAAATCTTCATCCAATGACACAAAACACCTATTGGGTGCACAAGATTGGTCAGAATCCCTAATTGGACAAGATTTAGTGTAGGGAGGTCGAGAATGACATAAAGTTTATCCAATGACACAAACACACCTATTGGATGCACAAGATTGGTTAGAAATCCTAATTGGACAAGATTAAGTGTAGGGAGGACGAAAATAACCTAAATGTTCATCCAATGACACAAAACACCTATTGGATGCACAAGATTGGTTAAAAACACTAATTGGACTACATTAAATGTAGGGAGGACGAAAATGACCTAAATGTTCATCCAATGACACAAAAAACCTATTGGATGCACAAGATTGGTTAAAAACCCTAATTGGACAAGAATTAGCCTAGGGAGGACGAAAATGACCTAAATGTTCATCCAATGACACAAAAACACCTATTGGACGCACAAGATTGGTTAAAACCCCTAATTGGAAAAGAATTAGCCTATGGAGTTCGAAAATGACCTAAATGTTTATCCAATGACACAAAAACACCTAATGGATGCACAAGATCGGTTAAAAACCCTAATTGGACTACATTAAGTGTAGGGACGACGAAAATGACCTAAATGTTCATCCAATGACACAAAACACCTATTAAATGCACGAGATTGGTTAAAAACCCTAATTGGACAAGAATTAGCCTAGGGAGGACGAAAATAACCTAAATGTTCATCCAATGACACAAAACACCTATTGGATGCACAAGATTGGTTAAAAACACTAATTGGACTACATTAAGTGTAGGGAGGACGAAAATGACCTAAATGTTCATCCAATGACACAAAAAACCTATTGGATGCACAAGATTGGTTAAAAACCCTAATTGGACAAGAATTAGCCTAGGGAGGACGAAAATGACCTAAATGTTCATCCAATGACACAAAAACACCTAATGGATGCACAAGATTGGTTAAAAACCCTAATTGGACAAGATTAAGTGTAGGGAAGACGAAAATGACCTAAATGTTCATCCAATGACACAAAACACCTATTGGATGCACAAGATTGGTTAAAAACCCTAATTGGACAAGAATTAGCCTAGGGAGGACGAAAATGACCTAATTGTTCATCCAATGACACAAACACACCAATTGGATGCACAAAATTGGTTAGAAACCCTAATTGGACAAGAATAAGCCTAGGGAGGTCGAAAATGACCTAATTGTTCATCCAATGACACAAACACAACTATTGGATGCACAAGATTGGTTAGAAACCCTAATTGGACAAGCATAAGCCTAGGGAGGTCGAAAATGACCTAAATGTTCATCCAATGACACAAAAACACCTAATGGATGCACAAGATTGGTTAAAAACCCTAATTGGACAAGATTAAGTGTAGGGAGGACGAAAATGACCTAAATGTTCATCCAATGACACAAAACACCTATTGGATACACAAGATTGGTTAAAAACCCTAATTGGACAAGAATTAGCCTAGGGAGGAAGAAAATCACTTAATTGTTCATCCAATGACACAAACACACCTATTGGATGCACAAGATTGGTTAGAAACCCTAATTGGACAAGAATAAGCCTAGGGAGGTCGAAAATGACCTAATTGTTCATCCAATGACACAAACACAACTATTGGATGCACAAGATTGGTTAGAAACCCTAATTGGACAAGATTAAGTTTAGGGAGGACGAAAATGATCTAATTGTTCATCCAATGACACAAAACACCTATTGGATGCACAAGATTGGTTAAAAACCCTAATTGGACTACATTAAGTGTAGGGACGACGAAAATGACTTAATTGTTCATCCCATGACACAAACACACCTATTGGATGCACAAGATTGGTTAGAAACCCTAATTGGACAAGATTAAGTTTAGGGAGGACGAAAATGATCTAATTGTTTATCCAATGACACAAAACTCCTATTGGATGCACAAGATTGGTTAAAAACCCTAATTGGACAAGAATTAGCCTAGGGAGCACGAAAATGAGCTAATTGTTCATCCAATGACACAAAAACACCTATTGGATGCACAAGATATGTTAGAAACCCTAATTGGACAAGATTAAGTGTAGCGAGGTCGAGAATGACATAAAGTTCATCCAATGACACAAACACACCTATTGGATACACAAGATTGGTTAAAAACCCTAATTCGTCAAGAATAAGCCTAGGGAGGACGAAAATGACCTAAATGTTCATCCAATGACACAAAAACACCTAATGGATGCACAAGATTGGTTAAAAACCCTAATTGGACTACATTAAGTGTAGGGAGGACGAAAATGACGTAAATGTTCATCCAATGACACAAAACACCTATTCGATGCACAAGATTGGTTAAAACCCCTAATTGGACAAGAATTAGCCTTGGGAGGACGACAATGACCAAAATGTTCATCCAATGACACAAAAACACCTAATGGATGCACAAGATTGGTTAAAAACCGTAATTGGAAGAGAATTAGCCTAGGGAGTTCGAAAATGACCTAAATGTTCATCCAATGACACAAAAACACCTAATGGATGCACAAGATTGGTTAAAAACCCTAATTGGACTACATTAAGTGTAGGGAGGACGAAAATGACCTAAATGTTTATCCAATGACACAAAACACCTATTGGATGCACAAGATTGGTTAAAAACCCTAATTGGACTACATTAAGTGTAGGGAGGACGAAAATAAACTACTTGTTCATCCAATGACACAAAACACCTATTGGATGCACAAGATTGGTTAAAAATCCTTATTGGACAAGAATTAGACTAGTGAGGACGAAAATGACCTAAATGTTCATCCAATGACACAAAAACACCTAATGGATGCACAAGATTGGTTAAAAACCCTAATTGGACAAGATTAAGTGTAGGGAAGACGAAAATGACCTAAATGTTCATCCAATGACACACAACACCTATTGGATGCACAAGATTGGTTAAAAACACTAATTGGACTACATTAAGTGTAGGAAGGACGAAAATGACCTAAATGTTCATCCAATGACACAAAAAACCTATTGGATGCACAAGATTGGTTAAAAACCCTAATTGGACAAGAATTAGCCTAGGGAGGACGAAAATGACCTAAATGTTCATCCAATGACACAAAAACACCTATTGGACGCACAAGATTGGTTAAAACCCCTAATTGGAAAAGAATTAGCCTATGGAGTTCGAAAATGACCTAAATGTTTATCCAATGACACAAAAACACCTAATGGATGCACAAGATTGGTTAAAAACCCTAATTGGACAAGATTAAGTGTAGGGACGACGAAAATGACCTAAATGTTCATCCAATAACACAAAACACCTATTGGATGCACAAGATTGGTTAAAAACCCTAATTGGACAAGATTAAGTGTAGGGAGAACGAAAATGACCTAAATGTTCATCCAATGACACAAAACACCTATTGGGTGCACAAGATTGGTCAGAAACCCTAATTGGACAAGATTTAGTGTAGGGAGGTCGAGAATGACATAAAGTTTATCAAATGACACAAACACACCTATTGGATGCACAAGATTGGTTATAAACCCTAATTGGACAAGATTAAGTGTAGGGAGGTCGAGAATGACTTAAAGTTTATCCAATGACACAAACACACCTATTGGATGCACAAGATTGGTTAAAAACCCTAATTGGACAAGAATTAGCCTAGGGAGGATGAAAATGACCTAAATGTTCATCCAATGACACAAAAACACCTAATGGATGCACAAGATTGGTTAAAAACCCTAATTGGACTACATTAAGTGTAGGGAGGACGAAAATGACCTAAATGTTCATCCAATGACACAAAAAACCTATTGGATGCACAAGATTGGTTAAAAATCCTAATTGGACAAGAATTAGCGTAGGGAGGACGAAAATGACCTAAATGTTCATCCAATGACACAAAAACACCTATTGGACGCACAAGACTGGTTAAAACACCTAATTGGAAAAGAATTAGCCTATGGAGTTCGAAAATGACCTAAATGTTTATCCAATGACACAAAAACACCAAATGGATGCACAAGATTGGTTAGAAACCCTAATTGGACTACATTAAGTGTAGGGACGACGAAAATGACCTAAATGTTCATCCAATGACACAAAAAACCTATTGGATGCACAAGATTGGTTAAAAACCCTAATTGGACAAGAATTAGCCTAGGGAGGACGAAAATGACCTAATTGTTCATCCAATGACACAAAAACACCTAATGGATGTACAAGATTGGTTAAAAACCCTAATTGGACAAGATTAAGTGTAGGGAGGACGAAAATGACCTAAATGTTCATCCAATGACACAAAACACCTATTGGATGCACAAGATTGGTTAAAAACACTAATTGGACTACATTAAGTGTAGGAAGGACGAAAATGACCTAAATGTTCATCCAATGACACAAAAAACCTATTGGATGCACAAGATTGGTTAAAAACCCTAATTGGACAAGAATTAGCCTAGGGAGGACGCAAATGACCTAAATGTTCATCCAATGACACAAAAACACCTATTGGACGCACAAGATTGGTTAAAACCCCTAATTGGAAAAGAATTAGCCTATGGAGTTCGAAAATGACCTAAATGTTTATCCAATGACACAAAAACACCTAATGGATGCACAAGATTGGTTAAAAACCCTAATTGGACAAGATTAAGTGTAGGGACGACGAAAAAGACCTAAATGTTCATCCAATGACACAAAACACCTATTGGATGCACAAGATTGGTTAAAAACACTAATTGGACTACATTAAGTGTAGGGAGGACGAAAATGACCTACTTGTTCATCCAATGACACAAAACACCTATTGGATGCACAAGATTGGTTAAAAACCCTAAATGGACCAGAATTAGCCTAGGGAGGACGAAAATGACCTAAATGTTCATCCAATGACACAAAAACACCTATTGGACGCACAAGATTGGTTAAAACCCCTAATTGGAAAAGAATTAGCCTATGGAGTTCGAAAATGACCTAAATGTTTATCCAATGACACAAAAACACCTAATGGATGCACAAGATTGGTTAAAAACCCTAATTGGACTACATTAAGTGTAGGGACGACGAAAATGACCTAAATGTTCATCCAATGACACAAAACACGTATTGGATGCACAAGATTGGTTAAAAACACTAATTGGACTACATTAAGTGTAGGGAGGACGAAAATGACCTAAATGTTCATCCAATGACACAAAAAACCTATTGGATGCACAAGATTGGTTAAAAACCCTAATTGGACAAGAATTAGCCTAGGGAGGACGAAAATGACCTAAATGTTCATCCAATGACACAAAAACACCTAATGGACGCACAAGATTGGTTAAAACCCCTAATTGGAAAAGAATTAGCCTATGGAGTTCGAAAATGACCTAAATGTTTATCCAATGACACAAAAACACCTAATGGATGCACAAGATTGGTTAAAAACCCTAATTGGACAAGATTAAGTGTAGGGACGACGAAAATGACCTAAATGTTCATCCAATGACACAAAAAACCTATTGGATGCACAAGATTGGTTAAAAACCCTAATTGGACAAGAATTAGCCTAGGGAGGACGAAAATGACCTAAATGTTCATCCAATGACACAAAAACACCTATTGGACGCACAAGATTGGTTAAAACCCCTAATTGGAAAAGAATTAGCCTATGGAGTTCGAAAATGACCTAAATGTTTATCCAATGACACAAAAACACCTAATGGATGCACAAGATTGGTTAAAAACCCTAATTGGACTACATTAAGTGTAGGGACGACGAAAATGACCTAAATGTTCATCCAATGACACAAAACACCTATTGGATGCACAAGATTGGTTAAAAACCCTAATTGGACTACATTAAGTGTAGGGAGGACGAAAATGACCTACTTGTTCATCCAATGAAACAAAACACCTATTGGATGCACAACATTGGTTAAAAACCCTTATTGGACAAGAATTAGCCTAGGGAGGACGAAAATGACCTAAATGTTCATCCAATGACACAAAAACACCTAATGGATGCACAAGATTGGTTAAAAACCCTAATTGGACAAGATTAAGTGTAGGGAGGACGAAAATGACCTAAATGTTCATCCAATGACACAAAACACCTATTGGATGCACAAGATTGGTTAAAAACCCTAATTGGACAGGATTAAGTGTAGGGAGAACGAAAATGACCTAAATGTTCATCCAATGACACAAAACACCTATTGGGTGCACAAGATTGGTCAGAAACCCTAATTGGACAAGATTTAGTGTAGGGAGGTCGAGAATGACATAAAGTTTATCAAATGACACAAACACACCTATTGGATGCACAAGATTGGTTAGAAACCCTAATTGGACAAGATTAAGTGTAGGGAGGTCGAGAATGACATAAAGTTCATCCAATGACACAAACACACCTATTGGATGCACAAGATTGGTTAAAAACCCTAATTGGACAAGAATTAGCCTAGGGATGATGAAAATGACCAAAATGTTCATCCAATGACACAAAAACACCTAATGGATGCACAAGATTGGTTAAAAACCCTAATTGGACTACATTAAGTGTAGGGAGGACGAAAATGACCTAAATATTCATCCAATGACACAAAACACCTATTGGATGCACAAGATTGGTTAAAAACACTTATTGGACAAGTATTAGCCTAGGGAGGACGAAAATGACCTTAATGTTCATTCAATGACACAAAAACACCTAATGGATGCACAAGATTGGTTAAAAACCCTAATTGGACAAGATTAATTGTAGGGAGGACGAAAATGACCAAAATGTTGATCCAATGACACAAAACACCTATTGGATGCACAAGATTGGGTAAAAACCCTAATTTGACAAGATTGAGTGTAGGGAGGACGAAAATGACCTAAATGTTCATCCAATGACACAAAAACACCTAATGGATGCACAAGATTGGTTAAAAACCCTAATTGGACTACATTAAGTGTAGGGAGGACGAAAATGACCTAAATGTTAATCAAATGACACAAAACACCTATTGGATGCACAAGATTTGTTAAAAACCCTAATTAGACAAGAATTAGCCCAGGGAGGACGAAAATGACCTAATTGTTCATCCAAAGACACAAACACACCTATTGGATGCACATGATTGGTTAGAAACCCTAATTGGACAAGAATAAGCCTAGGGAGGTAAACAATGACCTAATTGTTCATCCAATGACACAGACACAACTATTGGCTGCACAAGATTGGTTAGAAACCCTAATTGGACAAGCATAAGCCTAGGGAGGATGAAAATGACCTAAATGTTCATCCAATGACACAAAAACACCTAATGGATGCACAAGATTGGTTAAAAACCCTAATTGGACTACATTAAGTGTAGGGAGGACGAAAATGACCTAAATGTTCATCCAATGACACAAAACACCTATTGGATGCACAACATTGGTTAAAAACCCTAATTGGACTACATTAAGAGTAGGGAGGACGAAAATAAACTACTTGTTCATCCAATGACACAAAACACCTGTTGGATGCACAAGATTGGTTAAAAATCCTTATTGGACAAGAATTAGCCTAGGGAGGACGAAAATGACCAAAATGTTCATCCAATGACACAAAAACACCTAATGGATGCGCAAGATTGGTTAAAAACCCTAATTGGACAAGATTAAGTGTAGGGAGGACGAAAATGACCTAAATGTTCATCCAATGACACAAAACACCTATTGGATGCACAAGATTGGTTAAAAACCCTAATTGGACTACATTAAGTGTAGGGAGGACGAAAATAAACTACTTGTTCATCCAATGACACAAAACACCTATTGGATGCACAAGATTGGTTAAAAATCCTTATTGGACAAGAATTAGACTAGTGAGGACGAAAATGACCTAAATGTTCATCCAATGACACAAAAACACCTAATGGATGCACAAGATTGGTTAAAAACCCTAATTGGACAAGATTAAGTGTAGGGAAGACGAAAATGACCTAAATGTTCATCCAATGACACACAACACCTATTGGATGCACAAGATTGGTTAAAAACACTAATTGGACTACATTAAGTGTAGGAAGGACGAAAATGACCTAAATGTTCATCCAATGACACAAAAAACCTATTGGATGCACAAGATTGGTTAAAAACCCTAATTGGACAAGAATTAGCCTAGGGAGGACGAAAATGACCTAAATGTTCATCCAATGACACAAAAACACCTATTGGACGCACAAGATTGGTTAAAACCCCTAATTGGAAAAGAATTAGCCTATGGAGTTCGAAAATGACCTAAATGTTTATCCAATGACACAAAAACACCTAATGGATGCACAAGATTGGTTAAAAACCCTAATTGGACTACATTAAGTGTAGGGACGACGAAAATGACCTAAATGTTCATCCAATGACACAAAACACCTATTAAATGCACGAGATTGGTTAAAAACCCTAATTGGACAAGAATTAGCCTAGGGAGGACGAAAATAATCTAATTATTCATCCAATGACGCAAAAAACACCTAATGGATGCACAAGATTGGTTAGACACCCTAATTGGACAAGATTAAGTGTAGGGCGGACGAAAATCAGCTAAATCTTCATCCAATGACACAAAACACCTATTGGGTGCACAAGATTGGTCAGAATCCCTAATTGGACAAGATTTAGTGTAGGGAGGTCGAGAATGACATAAAGTTTATCCAATGACACAAACACACCTATTGGATGCACAAGATTGGTTAGAAATCCTAATTGGACAAGATTAAGTGTAGGGAGGACGAAAATAACCTAAATGTTCATCCAATGACACAAAACACCTATTGGATGCACAAGATTGGTTAAAAACACTAATTGGACTACATTAAATGTAGGGAGGACGAAAATGACCTAAATGTTCATCCAATGACACAAAAAACCTATTGGATGCACAAGATTGGTTAAAAACCCTAATTGGACAAGAATTAGCCTAGGGAGGACGAAAATGACCTAAATGTTCATCCAATGACACAAAAACACCTATTGGACGCACAAGATTGGTTAAAACCCCTAATTGGAAAAGAATTAGCCTATGGAGTTCGAAAATGACCTAAATGTTTATCCAATGACACAAAAACACCTAATGGATGCACAAGATCGGTTAAAAACCCTAATTGGACTACATTAAGTGTAGGGACGACGAAAATGACCTAAATGTTCATCCAATGACACAAAACACCTATTAAATGCACGAGATTGGTTAAAAACCCTAATTGGACAAGAATTAGCCTAGGGAGGACGAAAATAATCTAATTGTTCATCCAATGACGCAAAAACACCTAATGGATGCACAAGATTGGTTAGACACCCTAATTGGACAAGATTAAGTGTAGGGCGGACGAAAATCACCTAAATGTTCATCCAATGACACAAAACACCTATGGGGTGCACAAGATTGGTCAGAATCCCTAATTGGCAAAGATTAAGTGAAGGGAGGTCGAGAATGACATAAAGTTTATCCAATGACACAAACACACCTATTGGATGCACAAGATTGGTTAGAAACCCTAATTGGACAAGATTAAATGTACGGAGGACGAAAATGACCTAAATGTTTATCCAATGACACAAAAACACCTAATGGATGCACAAGATTGGTTAAAAACCCTAATTGGACTACATTAAGTGTAGGGACGACGAAAATGACCTAAATGTTCATCCAATGACACAAAACACCTATTAAATGCACGAGATTGGTTAAAAACCCTAATTGGACAAGAATTAGCCTAGGGAGGACGAAAATAATCTAATTGTTCATCCAATGACGCTAAAACACCTAATGGATGCACAAGATTGGTTAGACACCCTAATTGGACAAGATTAAGTGTAGGGCGGACGAAAATCACCTAAATGTTCATCCAATGACACAAAACACCTATTGGGTGCACAAGATTGGTCAGAAACCCTAATTGGACAAGATTTAGTGTAGGGAGGTCGAGAATGACATAAAGTTTATCAAATGACACAAACACACCTATTGGATGCACAAGATTGGTTAGAAACCCTAATTGGACAAGATTAAGTGTAGGGTGGTCGAGAATGACATAAAGTTTATCCAATGACACAAACACACCTATTGGATGCACAAGATTGGTTAAAAACCCTAATTGGACAAGAATTAGCCTAGGGAGGATGAAAATGACCTAAATGTTCATCCAATGACACAAAAACACCTAATGGATGCACAAGATTGGTTAAAAACCCTAATTGGACTACATTAAGCGTAGGGAGGACGAAAATGACCTAAATGTTCATCCAATGACACAAAACACCTATTGGATGCACAAGATTGGTTAAAAACCCTAATTGGACTACATTAAGTGTAGGGAGGACGAAAATGACCTACTTGTTCATCCAATGAAACAAAACACCTATTGGATGCACAACATTGGTTAAAAACCCTTATTGGACAAGAATTAGCCTAGGGAGGACGAAAATGACCTAAATGTTCATCCAATGACACAAAAACACCTAATGGATGCACAAGATTGGTTAAAAACCCTAATTGGACAAGATTAAGTGTAGGGAGGACGAAAATGACCTAAATGTTTATCCAATGACACAAAAACACCTAATGGATGCACAAGATTGGTTAAAAACCCTAATTGGACTACATTAAGTGTAGGGAGGACGAAAATGACCTAAATGTTCATCCAATGACACAAAACACCTATTGGATGCACAAGATTGGTTAAAAACCCTAATTGGACAAGAATTAGCATAGGGAGGACGAAAATGACCTAAATGTTCATCCAATGACACAAAACACCTATTCGATGCACAAGATTGGTTAAAAACCCTAATTGGAGAAGATTAAGTTTAGGGAGGACGAAAATGACCTAAATATTCATCCAATGACACAACACACCTATTGAATGAACAAGATTGGTTAAAAACCCTAATTGGACAAGATTAAGTGTAGGGAGGACGAAAATGACCTAAATGTTCATCCAATGACACAAAAACACCTATCGGATGCACAAGATTGGTTAGAAACCCTAATTGAACAAGATTAACTGTAGGGAGGACGAAAATGACCTAAATATTCATCCAATGACACAAAACACCTATTGGATGCACAAGATTGCTTAAAAACCCTAATTGGACAAGATTAAGTTTAGGGAGGACGAAAATGACCTAAATGTTCATCCAATGACACAAAACACCTATTGGATGCACAAGATTGGTTAAAAACCCTAATTGGACAAGATTAAGTTTAGGGAGGACGAAAATGACCTAAATATTCATCCAATGACACAACACACCTATTGAATGAACAAGATTGGTTAAAAACCCTAATTGGACAAGATTAAGTGTAGGGAGGACGAAAATGACCTAAATGTTCATCCAATGACACAAAAACACCAATTGGATGCACAAGATTGGTTAGAAACCCTAATTGGACAAGATTAAGTGTAGGGAGGACGAAAATGACCTAAATGTTCATCCAATGACACAAAACACCTGTTGGATGCACAAGATTGCTTAAAAACCCTAATTGGACAAGATTAAGTTTAGGGAGGACGAAAATGACCTAAATGTTCATCCAATGACACAAAACACCTATTGGATGCACAAGATTGGTTAAAAACCCTAATTGGACAAGATTAAGTTTAGGGAGGACGAAAATGACCTAAATATTCATCCAATAACACAACACACCTATTGAATGAACAAGATTGGTTAAAAACCCTAATTGGACAAGATTAAGTGTAGGAGGACGAAAATGACCTAAATGTTCATCCAATGACACAAAAACACCTATCGGATGCACAAGATTGGTTAAAAACCCTAATTGGACAAGAATTATCATAGGGAGGACGAAAATGACCTAATTGTTCATCCAATGACACAAAAACACCAATTGGATGCACAAGATTGGTTAGAAACCCTAATTGGACAAGATAAAGAGTAGGGAGGACGAAAATGACCTAAGTGTTCATCCAATGACACAAAACACCTATTGGATGCACAAGATTGGTTAAAAACCCTAATTGGACAAGAATTAGCCTAGGGAGGACGAAAATGACCTAATTGTTCATCCAATGAAACAAAAACACCCATTGGATGCACAAGATTAGTTAAAAACCCTAATTGGACAAGATTAAGTGTAGGGAGAACGAAAATGACCTAAATGTTCATCCAATGACACAAAACACCTATTGGATGCACAAGATTGGTTAAAAACCCTAATTGGACAAGATTAAGTGTAGGGAGAACGAAAATGACCTAAATGTTCATCCAATGACACAAAACACCTATTGGGTGCACAAGATTGGTCAGAAACCCTAATTGGACAAGATTTAGTGTAGGGAGGTCGAGAATGACATAAAGTTTATCAAATGACACAAACATACCTATTGGATGCACAAGATTGGTTAGAAACCCTAATTGGACAAGATTAAGTGTAGGGAGGTCGAGAATGACATAAAGTTTATCCAATGACACAAACACACCTATTGGATGCACAAGATTGGTTAAAAACCCTAATTGGACAAGAATTAGCCTAGGGAGGATGAAAATGACCTAAATGTTCATCCAATGACACAAAAACACCTAATGGATGCACAAGATTGGTTAAAAACCCTAATTGGACTACATTAAGTGTAGGGAGGACGAAAATGACCTAAATGTTCATCCAATGACACAAAACACCTATTGGATGCACAAGATTGGTTAAAAACCCTAATTGGACTACATTAAGTGTAGGGAGGACGAAAATAAACTACTTGTTCATCCAATGACACAAAA
>JBBPBS010000254.1:0-30732 GCA_037974835.1 Cicer judaicum
CAAAACACCTATTGGATGCACAAGATTGGTTAAAAACCCTAATTGGATAAGAATTAGCCTAAGGAGGACGAAAATGACCTAAATGTTCATCCAATGACACAAAACACCTATTGGATGCACAAGATTGGTTTGAAACCCTAATTGAACAAGATTAAGTGTAGGGAGGACGAAAATGACCTAAATGTTCATCCAATGACACAAAACACCAATTGGATGCACAAGATTGGTTAAAAACCCTAATTGGATAAGAATTAGCCTAAGGAGGACGAAAATGACCTAAATGTTCATCCAATGACACAAAACACCTATTGGATGCACAAGATTGGTTAAAAACCCTAATTGGATAAGAATTAGCCTAAGGAGGACGAAAATGACCTAAATGTTCATCCAATGACACAAAACACCTATTGGATTCACAAGATTGGTTAAAAACCCTAATTGGACAAGAATTATCATAGGGAGGACGAAAATGACCTAATTGTTCATCCAATGACACAAAAACACCAATTGGATGCACAAGATTGGTTAGAAACCCTAATTGGACAAGATGAAGTGTGGGGAGGACGAAAATGACCTAAGTGTTCATCCAATGACACAAAACACCTATTGGATGCACAAGATTGGTTAAAAACCCTAATTGGACAAGAATTAGCCTAGGGAGCACGAAAATGACCTAATTGTTCATCCAATGACACAAAAACACCTATCGGATGCACAAGATTGGTTAGAAACCCTAATTGAACAAGATTAGGTGTAGGGAGGACGAAAATGACCTAAATGTTCATCCAATGACACAAAACACCTATTGGATGCACAAGATTGGTTAAAAACCCTAATTGGACAAGAATTATCATAGGGAGGACGAAAATGACCTAATTGTTCATCCAATGACACAAAAACACCAATTGGATGCACAAGATTGGTTAGAAACCCTAATTGGACAAGATAAAGTGTGGGGAGGACGAAAATGACCTAAGTGTTCATCCAATGACACAAAACACGTATTGGATGCACAAGATTGGTTAAAAACCCTAATTGGACAAGAATTAGCCTAGGGAGCACGAAAATGACCTAATTGTTCATCCAATGACACAAAAACACCTATCGGATGCACAAGATTGGTTAGAAACCCTAATTGAACAAGATTAAGTGTAGGGAGGACGAAAATGACCTAAATGTTCATCCAATGACACAAAACACCTATTGGATGCACAAGATTGGTTAAAAACCGTAATTGGATAAGAATTAGCCTAAGGAGGACGAAAATGACCTAAATGTTCATCCAATGACACAAAACACCTATTGGATGCACAAGATTGGTTAAAAACCCTAATTGGATAAGAATTAGCCTAAGGAGGACGAAAATGACCTAAATGTTCATCCAATGACACAAAACACCTATTGGATGCACAAGATTGGTTAAAAACCCTAATTGGACAAGAATTATCATAGGGAGGACGAAAATGACCTAATTGTTCATCCAATGACACAAAAACACCTATCGGATGCACAGGATTGGTTAGAAACCCTAATTGAACAAGATTAAGTGTAGGGAGGACGAAAATGACCTAAATGTTCATCCAATGACACAAAACACCTATTGGATGCACAAGATTGGTTAAAAACCCTAATTGGATAAGAATTAGCCTAAGGAGGACGAAAATGACCTAAATGTTCATCCAATGACACAAAACACCTATTGGATGCACAAGATTGGTTAAAAACCCTAATTGGACAAGAATTAGCCTAGACAGAACGAAAATGACCTAATTGTTCATCCAATGACACAAAAACACCTATCGGATGCACAAGATTGGTTAGAAACCCTAATTGAACAAGATTAAGTTTAGGGAGGACGAAAATGACCTAAATGTTCATCCAATGACACAAAACACCTATTGGATGCACAAGATTGGTTAAAAACCCTAATTGGATAAGAATTAGCCTAAGGAGGACGAAAATGACCTAAATGTTCATCCAATGACACAAAACACCTATTGGATGCACAAGATTGGTTAAAAACCCTAATTGGATAAGAATTAGCCTAAGGAGGACGAAAATGACCTAAATGTTCATCCAATGACACAAAACACCTATTGGATGCACAAGATTGGTTAAAAACCCTAATTGGACAAGAATTATCATAGAGAGGATGAAAATAACCAAATTGTTCATCCAATGACACAAAAACACCAATTGGATGCACAAGATTGTTCAGAAACCCTAATTGGACAAGATAAAGTGTAGGGAGGACGAAAATGACCTAAGTTCATCCAATGACACAAAACACCTATTGGATGCACAAGATTGGTTAAAAACCCTAATTGGACAAGAATTAGCCTAGGGAGGACGAAAATGACCTAATTGTTCATCCAATGACACAAAAACACCTATCGGATGCACAAGATTGGTTATAAACCCTAATTGAACAAGATTAAGTGTAGGGAGGACGAAAATGACCTAAATGTTCATCCAATGACACAAAACACCTATTGGATGCACAAGATTGGTTAAAAACCCTAATTGGATAAGAATTAGCCTAAGGAGGACGAAAATGACCGAAATGTTCATCCAATGACACAAAACACCTATTGGATGCACAAGATTGGTTAAAAACCCTAATTGGACAAGAATTATCATAGGGAGGAGGAAAATGACCTAATTGTTCATCCAATGTCACAAAAACACCAATTGGATGCACAAGATTGGTTAGAAACCCTAATTGGACAAGAATTAGCCTAGGGAGGACGAAAATGACCTAATTGTTCATCCAATGACACAAAAACACCTATCGGATGCACAAGATTGGTTAGAAACCCTAATTGAACAAGATTAAGTGTAGGGAGGACGAAAATGACCTAAATGTTCATCCAATGACACAAAACACCTATCGGATGCACAAGATTGGTTAGAAACCCTAATTGAACAAGATTAAGTGTAGGGAGGACGAAAATGACCTAAATGTTCATCCAATGACACAAAACACCTATTGGATGCACAAGATTGGTTAAAAATCCTAATTGGACAAGAATTAGCCTAAGGAGGACGAAAATGACCTAAATGTTCATCCAATGACACAAAACACCTATTGGATGCACAAGATTGGTTAAAAACCCTAATTGGACAAGAATTATCATAGGGAGGATGAAAATGACATAATTGTTCATCCAATGACACAAAAACACCAATTTGATGCACAAGATTGGTTAGAAACCCTAATTGGACAAGAATTAGCCTAGGGAGGACGAAAATGACCTAATTGTTCATCCAATGACACAAAAACACCTATCGGATGCACAAGATTGGTTAGAAACCCTAATTGAACAAGATTAAGTGTAGGGAGGACGAAAATGACCTAAATGTTCATCCAATGACACAAAACACCTATTGGATGCACAAGATTGGTTAAAAACCCTGATTGGATAAGAATTAGCCTAAGGAGGACGAAAATGACCTAAATGTTCATCCAATGACACAAAACACCTATTGGATGAACAAGATTGGTTAAAAACCCTAATTGGACAAGAATTATCATAGGGAGGACGAAAATGACCTAATTGTTCATCCAATGACACAAAAACACCAATTGGATGCACAAGATTGGTTAGAAACCCAAATTGGACAAGATAAAGTGTAGGGAGGACGAAAATGACCTAAGTGTTCATCCAATGACACAAAACACCTATTGGATGCACAAGATTGGTTAAAAACCCTAATTGGACAAGATTAAGTTTAGGGAGGACGAAAATGACCTAAATATTCATCCAATGACACAACACACCTATTGAATGAACAAGATTGGTTAAAAACCCTAATTGGACAAGATTAAGTGTAGGGAGGACGATAATGACCTAAATGTTCATCCAATTAAACAAAAACACCTATCGGATGCACAAGATTGGTTAGAAACCCTAATTGAACAAGATTAAGTGTAGGGACGACGAAAATGACCTAAATGTTCATCCAATGATACAAAACACCTACTGGATGCACAAGATTGGTTAAAAACCCTAATTGGATAAGAATTAGCCTAAGGAGGACGAAAATGACCTAAATGTTCATCCAATGACACAAAACACCTATTGGATGCACAAGATTGGTTAAAAACCCTAATTGGACAAGAATTATCATAGGGAGGACGAAAATGACCTAATTGTTCATCCAATGACACAAAAACACCAATTGGATGCACAAGATTGGTTAGAAACCATAATTGGACTAGATAAAGTGTAGGGAGGACGAAAATGACCTAAATGTTCATCTAATGACACAAAACACCTATTGGATGCACAAGATTGCTTAAAAACCCTAATTGGACAAGATTAAGTTTAGGGAGGACGAAAATGACCTAAATGTTCATCCAATGACACAAAACACCTATTGGATGCACAAGATTGGTTAAAAACCCTAATTGGACAAGATTAAGTTTAGGGAGGACGAAAATGACCTAAATATTCATCCAATGACACAACACACCTATTGAATGAACAAGATTGGTTGAAAACCCTAATTGGACAAGATTAAATGTTGGGAGGACGAAAATGACCTAAATGTTCATCCAATGACACTAAAACACCTATCGGATGCACAAGATTGGTTAGAAACCCTAATTGAACAAGATTAAGTTTAGGGAGGACGAAAATGACCTAAATGTTCATCCAATGACACAAAACACCTATTGGATGCACAAGATTGGTTAAAAACCCTAATTGGATAAGAATTAGCCAAAGGAGGACGAAAATGACCTAAATGTTCATCCAATGACACAAAACACCTATTGGATGCACAAGATTTGTTAAAAACCCTAATTGGACAAGAATTAGCCTAGGGAGAACGAAAATGACCTAATTGTTCATCCAATGACACAAAAACACCTATCGGATGCACAAGATTGCTTAGAAACCCTAATTGAACAAGATTAAGTTTAGGGAGGACGAAAATGACCTAATTGTTCATCCAATGACACAAAACACCTATTGGATGCACAAGATTGGTTAAAAACCCTAATTGGATAAGAATTAGCCTAAGGAGGACGAAAATGACCTAAATGTTCATCCAATGACACAAAACACCTATTGGATGCACAAGATTGGTTAAAAACCCTAATTGGATAAGAATTAGCCTAAGGAGGACGAAAATGACCTAAATGTTCATCCAATGACACAAAACACCTGTTGGATGCACAAGATTGGTTAAAAACCCTAATTGAACAAGATTAAGTGTAGGGAGGACGAAAATGACCTAAATGTTCATCCAATGACACAAAACACCTATTGGATGCACAAGATTGGTTAAAAACCCTAATTGGATAAGAATTAGCCTAAGGAGGACGAAAATGACCTAAATGTTCATCCAATGACACAAAACACCTATTGGATGCACAAGATTGGTTAAAAACCCTAATTGGACAAGATTAAGTTTAGGGAGGACGAAAATGATCTAAATTTTCATCCAATGACACAACACACCTATTCGATGCACAAGATTGGTTAAAAACCCTAATTGGATAAGATTAAGTGTAGGGAGGACGAAAATGACCTAAATGTTCATCCAATGACACAAAAACACCTATCGGATCCACAAGATTGGTTAGAAACCCTAATTGGACAAGAATTCGCCTAGGGAGGACGAAAATGACCTAATTGTTCATCCAATGACACAAAAACACCAATTGGATGCACAAGATTGGTTAGAAACCCTAATTGGACAAGATAAAGTGTAGGGAGGACGAAAATGACTTAAGCGTTCATCCAATGACACAAAACACCTATTGGATGCACAAGATTGGTTAAAAACCCTAATTGGACAAGAATTAGCCTTGGGAGGACGAAAATGACCTAATTGTTCATCCAATGACACAAAAACACCTGTCGGATGCACAAGATTGGTCAGAAACCCTAATTGAACAAGATTAAGTGTAGGGAGGACGAAAATGACCTAAATGTTCATCCAATGACACAAAACACCTATTGGATGCACAAGATTGGTTAAAAACCCTAATTGGATAAGAATTAGCCTAAGGAGGACGAAAATGACCTAAATGTTCATCCAATGACACAAAACACCTATTGGATGCACAAGATTTGTTAAAAACCGTAATTGGATAAGATTAAGTTTAGGGAGGACGAAAATGACATAAATATTCATCCAATGACACAACACACCTATTGAATGAAGAAGATTGGTTAAAAACCCTAATTGGACAAGATTAAGTGTAGGGAGGACGAAAATGACCTAAATGTTCATCCAATGACACAAAAACACCTATCGGATGCACAAGATTGGTTAGAAACCCTAATTGAACAAGATTAAGTGTAGGGAGGACGAAAATGACCTAAATGTTCATCCAATGACACAAAACACCTACTGGATGCACAAGATTGGTTAAAAACCCTAATTGGATAAGAATTATCATAAGGAGGACGAAAATGACCTAAATGTTTATCCAATGACACAAAACACCTATTGGATGCACAATATTGGTTAAAAACCCTAATTGGACAAGAATTATCATAGGGAGGACGAAAATGACCTAATTGTTCATCCAATGACACAAAAACACCTATTCGATGCACAAGATTGGTTAGAAACCCTAATTGGACAAGATAAAGTGTAGGGAGGACGAAAATGACCTAAACTTTCATATAATGACACAAAACACCTATTGGATGCACAAGATTGGTTAAAACCCCTAATTGGACAAGAATTAGCCTAGGGAGGACGAAAATGACCTAATTGTTCATCCAATGACACAAAAACACCTGTCGGATGCACAAGATTGGTCAGAAACCCTAATTGAACAAGATTAAGTGTAGGGAGGACGAAAATGACCTAAATGTTCATCCAATGACACAAAACACCTATTGGATGCACAAGATTGGTTAAAATCCCTAATTGGATAAGAATTAGCCTAAGGAGGACGAAAATGACCTAAATGTTCATCCAATGACACAAAAACACCTATCGGATGCACAAGATTGGTTAGAAACCCTAATTGAACAAGATTAAGTGTAGGGAGGACGAAAATGACCTAAATGTTCATCCAATGACACAAAACACCTATTGGATGCACAAGATTGGTTAAAAACCCTAATTGGATAAGAATTAGCCTAAGGAGGACGAAAATGACCTAAATGTTCATCCAATGACACAAAACACCTATTGGATGCACAAGATTGGTTAAAAACCCTAATTGGATTAGAATTAGCATAGGGAGGACGAAAGTGACCTAATTGTTCATCCAATGACACAAAAACACCAATTGGATGTACAACATTGGTTAGAAACCCTAATTGGACAAGATAAAGTGTAGGGAGAGCGAAATGACCTAAATGTTCATCCAATGACACAAAAACACCTATCAGATGCACAAGATTGGTTAGAAACCCTAATTGAACAAGATTAAGTGTAGGGAGGACGAAAATGACCTAAATGTTCATCCATTGACACAAAACACCTATTGGATGCACAAGATTGGTTAAAAACCCTAATTGGATAAGAATTAGCCTAAGGAGGACGAAAATGACCTAAATGTTCATCCAATGACACAAAACACCTATTGGATGCACAAGATTGGTTAAAAACCCTAATTGGACAAGATTAAGTTTAGGGAGGACGAAAATGACCTAAATGTTCATCCAATGAAACAAAACATCTATTGGATGCACAAGATTGGTTAAAAACCCTAATTGGATAAGACTTAGACTAAGGAGGACGAAAATGACCTAAATGTTCATCCAATGACACAAAACACCTATTGGATGCACAAGATTGGTTAAAAACCCTAATTGGATAAGAATTAGCCTAAGGAGGACGAAAATGACCTAAATGTTCATCCAATGACACAAAACACCTATTGGATGCACAAGATTGGTTAAAAACCCAAATTGGACAAGAATTATCATAGGGAGGACGAAAATGACCTAATTGTTCATCCAATGACACAAAAACACCAATTGGATGCACAAGATTGGTTAGAAACCCTAATTGGACAAGAATTAGCCTAGGGAGGACGAAAATGACCTAATTGTTCATCCAATGACACAAAAACACCTATCGGATGCACAAGATTGGTTAGAAACCCTAATTGAACAAGATTATGTGTAGGGAGGACGAAAATGACCTAAATGTTCATCCAATGACACAAAACACCTATTGGATGCACAAGATTGGTTAAAAACCCTAATTGGATAAGAATTAGCCTAAGGAGGACGAAAATGACCTAAATGTTCATCCAATGACACAAAACACCTAATGGATGCACAAGATTGGTTAAAAACCGTAATTGGATAAGATTAAGTTTAGGGAGGACGAAAATGACCTAAATATTCATCCAATGACACAACACACCTATTGAATGAACAAGATTGGTTAAAAACCCTAATTGGACAAGATTAAGTGTTGGGAGGACGAAAATGACCTAAATGTTCATCCAATGTCACAAAAACACCTATCAGATGCACAAGATTGGTTAGAAACCCTAATTGAACAAGATTAAGTGTAGGGAGGACGAAAATGACCTAAATGTTCATCCAATGACACAAAACACCTATTGGATGCACAAGATTGGTTAAAAACCCTAATTAGATAAGAATTAGCCTAAGGAGGACGAAAATGACCTAAATGTTCATCCAATGACACAAAACACCTATTGGATGCACAAGATTGGTTAAAAACCCTAATTGGACAAGATAAAGTGTAGGGAGAGCGAAAATGACCTAAATGTTCATTCAATGAAACCAGACACCTATTGGATGCACCAGATTGGTTAAACACCCTAATTGGACAAGATTAAGTGTAGGGAGGACGAAAATGACCTAAATATTCATCTAATGACACAAAACACCAATTGGATGCACAAGATTGGTTAAAAACCCTAATTGGATAAGAATTAGCCTAAGGAGGACGAAAATGACCTAAATGTTCATCCAATGACACAAAACACCTATTGGATGCACAAGATTGGTTAAAAACCCTAATTGGACAAGATTAAGTGTAGGGAGGACGAAAATGACCTAATATTGATCCAATGACACAAAACACCTATTGGATGCACAAGATTGGTTAAAAACCCTAATTGGACAAGATTAATTGTAGGGAGGACGAAAATGACCTAAATATTCATCAAATGACACAAAACACCTATTGGATGCACAATATTGGTTAAAAACCCTAATTGGTCAAGAATTAGCCTAGGGAGGACGAAAATGACCTAATTGTTCATCCAATGACACAAAACACTTATTGGATGCACAAGATTGGTTAAAAACCCTAATTGGACAAGAATTAGCTTAGGGAGGACGAAAATGACCTAATTGTTTATCCAATGACACAAAAACACCTATCGGATGCACAAGATTGGTTAGAAACCCTAATTGAACAAGATTAAGTGTAGGGAGGACGAAAATGACCTAAATGTTCATCCAATGACAGAAAACACCTATTGGATGCACAACATTGGATAAAAACCCTAAGTAGATAAGAATTAGCCTAAGGAGGACGAAAATGACCTAAATGTTCATCCAAGGACACAAAACACCTATTGGATGCACAAGATTGGTTAAAAACGCTAATTGGACAAGAATTATCATAGGGAGGACGAAAATGACCTAAATGTTCATCCAATGACACAAAAACACCAATTAAATGCACAAGATTGGCTAGAAACCCTAGTTGGACAAGATAAAGTGTAGGGAGGACGAAAATGACCTAAATTGTCATCCAATGACACAAGACACCTATTGGATGCACAAGATTGGTTAAACACCCTAATTGGACAAGATTAAGTGTAGGGAGGACGAAAATGACCTAAATATTAATCTAATGATACAAAACACCTATTGGATGCACAAGATTGGTTAAAAACCCTAATTGGACAAGATTCAGTGTAGGGAGGACGAAAATAACCTAAATGTTCATCCAATGACACAAAACACTTATTGGATGCACAAGATTGGTTAAAAACCCTAATTGGACAAGAATTAGCCTAAGGAGGACGAAAATGACCTAATTGTTCATCCAATGACACAAAAACACCTATTGGATGCACAAGATTGGTTAAAAACCCTAATTGGACAAGAATTAGCCTAAGGAGGACGAAAATGACCTAAATGTTCATCCAATGACACAAAACACCTGTTGGATGCACAAGATTGGTTAAAAACCCTAATTGGACAAGAATTATCATAGGGAGGACGAAAATGACCTAAATGTTCATCCAATGACACAAAACACCTATTGGATGCACAAGATTGGTTAAAAACCCTAATTGGACAAGATTAAGTTTAGGGAGGACGAAAATGACCTAAATATTCATCCAATGACACAACACACCTATTGAATGAACAAGATTGGTTAAAAACCCTAATTGGACAAGATTAAGTGTAGGGAGGACGAAAATGACCTAAATGTTCATCCAATGACACAAAAACACCTATCGGAAGCACAAGATTGGTTAGAAACCCTAATTGAACAAGATTATGTGTAGGGAGCACGAAAATGACCTAAATGTTCATCCAATGACACAAAACACCTATTGGATGCACAAGATTGGTTAAAAACCCTAATTGGATAAAAATTAGCCTAAGGAGGAAGAAAATGACCTAAATGTTCATCCAATGACACAAAACACCTATTGGATGTAGAAGATAGGTTAAAAACCCTAATTGAACAAGAATTATCATAGGGAGGATGAAAATGACCAAATTGTTCATCCAATGACACAAACACACCAATTGGATGCACAAGATTGGTTAGAAACCCTAATTGGACAAGAATTAGCCTAGGGAGGACGAAAATGACCTAATTGTTCATCCAATGACACAAAAACACCTATCGGATGCACAAGATTGGTTAGAAACCCTAATTGAACAAGATTAAGTGTAGGGAGGACGAAAATGACCTAAATATTCATCCAATGACACCAAACACCTTTTGGATGCACAAGATTGGTTAAAAATCCTAATTGGATAAGAATTAGCCTAAGGAGGACGAAAATGACCTAAATGTTCATCCAATGACACAAAAAACCTATTGGATGCACAAGATAGGTTAAAAACCCTAATTGGACAAGAATTATCATAGGGAGGACGAAAATGACCTAATTGTTCATCCAATGACACATAAACACCAATTGGATGCACAAGATTGGTTAGAAACCCTAATTGAACAAGATTAAATGTAGGGAGGACGAAAATGACCTAAATGTTCATCCAATGACACAAAACACCTATTGGATGCACAAGATTGGTTAAAAACCCTAATTGGACAAGAATTATCATAGGGAGGATGAAAATGACATAATTGTTCATCCAATGACACAAAAACACCAATTGGATGCACAAGATTGGTTAGAAACCCTAATTGGACAAGAATTAGCCTAAGGAGGACGAAAATGACCTAATTGTTCATCCAATGACACAAAAACACCTATCGGATGCACAAGATTGGTTAGAAACCCTAATTGAACAAGATTAAGTGTAGGGAGGACGAAAATGACCTAAATGTTCATCCAATGACACAAAACACCTATTGGATGCACAAGATTGGTTAAAAACCCTAATTGGATAAGAATTAGCCTAAGGAGGACGAAAATGACCTAAATGTTCATCCAAAGACACAATACACCTATTGGAGGCACAAGATTGGTTAAAAACCCTAATTGGATAAGAATTAGCCTAAGGAGGACGAAAATGACCTAAATGTTCATCCAAAGACACAAAACACCTATTGGAGGCACAAGATTGGTTAAAAACCCTAATTGAACAAGAATTATCATAGGGAGGACGAAAATGACCTAATTGTTCATCCAATGACACAAAAACACCAATTGGATGCACAAGATTGGTTAGAAACCCTAATTGGAAAAGATAAAGTGTAGGGAGGACGAAAATGACCTAAGTGTTCATCCAATGACACAAAACACCTATTGGATGCACAAGATTGGTTAAATACCCTAATTGGACAAGAATTAGCCTAGGGAGGACGAAAATGACCTAATTGTTCATCCAATGACACAAAAACACCTATCGGATGCACAAGATTGGTTAGAAACCCTAATTGAACAAGATTAAGTGTAGGGAGGACGAAAATGACCTAAATGTTCATCCAATGACACAAAACACCTATTGGATGCACAAGATTGGTTAAAAACCCTAATTGGATAAGAATTAGCCTAAGGAGGACGAAAAGGACCTAAATGTTTATCCAATGACACAAAACACCTATTGGATGCACAAGATTGGTTAAAAACCCTAATTGGATAAGAATTAGCCTAAGGAGGACGAAAATGACCTAAATGTTCATCCAATGACACAAAACACCTATTGGATGCACAAGATTGGTTAAAAACCCAAATTGGACAAGAATTATCATAGGGAGGACGAAAATGACCTAATTGTTCATCCAATGACACAAAAACACCAATTGGATGCACAAGATTGGTTAGAAACCCTAATTGGACAAGAATTAGCCTAGGGAGGACGAAAATGACCTAATTGTTCATCCAATGACACAAAAACACCTATCGGATGCACAAGATTGGTTAGAAACCCTAATTGAACAAGATTAAGTGTAGGGAGGACGAAAATGACCTAAATGTTCATCCAATGACACAAAACACCTATTGGATGCACAAGATTGGTTAAAAATCCTAATTAGATAAGAATTAGCCTAAGGAGGACGAAATTGACCTAAATGTTCATCCAATGACACAAAACACCTATTGGATGCACAAGATTCGTTAAAAACCCTAATTGGACAAGAATTATCGTAGGGAGAGCGAAAATGACCTAATTGTTCATCCAATGACACAAAAACACCAATTGGATGCACAAGATTGGTTAGAAACCCTAATTGGACAAGAATTAGCCTAGGGAGGACGAAAATGACCTAATTGTTCATCCAATGACACAAAAACACCTATCGGATGCACAAGATTGGTTAGAAACCCTAATTGAACAAGATTAAGTGTAGGGAGGACGAAAATGACCTAAATGTTCATCCAATGACACAAAACACCTATTGGATGCACAAGATTGGTTAAAAACCCGAATTGGATAAAAATTAGCCTAAGGAGGACGAAAATGACCGAAATGTTCATCCAATGACACAAAACACCTATTGGATGCACAAGATTGGTTAAAAACCCTAATTGGACAAGAATTATCATAGGGAGGAGGAAAATGACCTAATTGTTCATCCAATGACACAAAAACACCAATTGGATGCACAAGATTGGTTAGAAACCCTAATTGGACAAGAATTAGCCTAGGGAGGACGAAAATGACCTAATTGTTCATCCAATGACACAAAAACACCTATCGGATGCACAAGATTGGTTTGAAACCCTAATTGAACAAGATTAAGTGTAGGGAGGACGAAAATGACCTAAATGTTCATCCAATGACACAAAACACCTATTGGATGCACAAGATTGGTTAAAAACCCTAATTGGATAAGAATTAGCCTAAGGAGGACGAAAATGACCGAAATGTTCATCCAATGACACAAAACACCTATTGGATGCACAAGATTGGTTAAAAACCCTAATTGGACAAGAATTATCATAGGGAGGAGGAAAATGACCTAATTGTTCATCCAATGTCACAAAAACACCAATTGGATGCACAAGATTGGTTAGAAACCCTAATTGGACAAGAATTAGCCTAGGGAGGACGAAAATGACCTAATTGTTCATCCAATGACACAAAAACACCTATCGGATGCACAAGATTGGTTAGAAACCCTAATTGAACAAGATTAAGTGTAGGGAGGACGAAAATGACCTAAATGTTCATCCAATGACACAAAACACCTATTGGATGCACAAGATTGGTGAAAAATTGGATAAGAATTAGCCTAAGGAGGACGAAAATGACCTAAATGTTCATCCAATGACACAAAACACCTATTGGATGCACAAGATTGGTTAAAAACCCTAATTGGACAAGAATTATCATAGGGAGGACGAAAATGACCTAATTGTTCATCCAATGACACAAAAACACCTATCGGATGCACAAGATTGGTTAGAAACCCTAATTGAACAAGATTAAGTGTAGGGAGGATGAAAATAACCTAAATGTTCATCCAATGACACAAAACACCTATTGGATGCACAAGATTGGTTAAAAACCCTAATTGGATAAGAATTAGCCTAAGGAGGACGAAAATGACCTAAATGTTCATCCAATGACACAAAACACCTATTGGATGCACAAGATTGGTTAAAAACCCTAATTGGACAAGAATTATCATAGGGAGGACGAAAATGACCTAATTGTTCATCCAATGACACAAAAACACCAATTGGATGCACAAGATTGGTTAGAAACCCTAATTGGACAAGATAAAGTGTGGGGAGGACGAAAATGACCTAAGTGTTCATCCAATGACACATAACACCTATTGGATGCACAAGATTGGTTAAAAACCCTAATTGGACAAGAATTAGCCTAGGGAGCACGAAAATGACCTAATTGTTCATCCAATGACACAAAAACACCTATCGGATGCACAAGATTGGTTAGAAACCCTAATTGAACAAGATTAAGTGTAGGGAGGACGAAAATGACCTAAATGTTCATCCAATGACACAAAACACCTATTGGATGCACAAGATTGGTTAAAAACCGTAATTGGATAAGAATTAGCCTAAGGAGGACGAAAATGACCTAAATGTTCATCCAATGACACAAAACAACTATTGGATGCACAAGATTGGTTAAAAACCCTAATTGCATAAGAATTAGCCTAAGGAGGACGAAAATGACCTAAATGTTCATCCAATGACACAAAACACCTATGGGATGCACAAGATTGGTTAAAAACCGTAATTGGATAAGATTAAGTTTAGGGAGGACGAAAATGACATAAATATTCATCCAATGACACAAAACATCTATTGGATGCACAAGATTGGTTAAAAACCCTAATTGGATAAGAATTAGACTAAGGAGGACGAAATTGACCTAAATGTTCATCCAATGACACAAAACACCTATTGGATGCACAAGATTGGTTAAAAACCCTAATTGGACAAGAATTATCATAGGGAGGACGAAAATGACCTAATTGTTCATCCAATGACACAAAAACACCAATTGGATGCACAAGATTGGTTAGAAACCCTAATTGGACAAGATAAACTGTAGGGAGGACGAAAATGACCTAAGTGTTCATCCAATGACACAAAACACCTATTGGATGCACAAGATTGGCTAAAAACCCTAATTGGACAAGAATTAGCCTAGGGAGGACGAAAATGACCTAATTGTTCATCCAATGACACAAAAACACCTATCGGATGCACAAGATTGGTTAGAAACCCTAATTGAACAAGATTAAGTGTAGGGAGGACGAAAATGACCTAAATGTTCATCCAATGACACAAAACACCTATTGGATGCACAAGATTGGTTAAAAACCCTAATTGGATAAGAATTAGACTAAGGAGGACGAAAATGACCTAAATGTTCATCCAATGACACAAAACACGTATTGGATGCACAAGATTAGTTAAAAACCCTAATTGGACAAGAATTATCATAGGGAGGACGAAAATGACCTAATTGTTCATCCAATGACACAAAAACACCAATTGGATGCACAAGATTGGTTAGAAACCCTAATTGGAAAAGATAAAGTGTAGGGAGGACGAAAATGACCTAAAATGTTCATCCAATGACACAAAACACCTATTGGATGCACAAGATTGGTTAAAAACCATAATTGGACAAGAATTATCATAGGGAGGACGAAAATGACCTAATTGTTCATCCAATGACACAAAAACACCTTTCGGATGACCAAGATTTGTTAGAAACCCTAATTGAACAAGATTAAGTGTAGGGAGCACGAAAATGACCTAAATGTTCATCCAATGACACAAAACACCTATTGGATGCACAAGATTGGTTAAAAACCCTAATTGCATAAGAATTAGCCTAAGGAGGACGAAAATGACCTAAATGTTCATCCAATGACACAAAACACCTATTGGATGCACAAGATTGGTTAAAAACCCTAATTGGATAAGAATTAGCCTAAGGAGGACGAAAATGACCTAAATGTTCATCCAATGACACAAAACACCTATTGGATGCACAAGATTGGTTAAAAACCCTAATTGGATAAGAATTAGCCTAAGGAGGACGAAAATGACCTAAATGTTCATCCAATGACACAAAACACCTGTTGGATGCACAAGATTGGTGAAAAACCCTAATTGGACAAGAATTATCATAGGGAGGACGAAAATGACCTAAATGTTCATCCAATGACACAAAACACCTATTGGATGCATAAGATTTGTTAAAAACCCTAATTGGACAAGATTAAGTTTAGGGACGACGAAAATGACCTAAATATTCATCCAATGACACAACACACCTATTGAATGAACAAGATTGGTTAAAAACCCTAATTGGACAAGATTAAGTGTAGGGAGGACGAAAATGACCTAAATGTTCATCCAATGACACAAAAACACCTATCGGATGCACAAGATTGGTTAGAAACCCTAATTGAACAAGATTAAGTGTAGGGAGCACGAAAATGACCTAAATGTTCATCCAATGACACAAAACACCTATTGGATGTACAAGATTGGTTAAAAACCCTAATTGGATAAGAATTAGCCTAAGGAGGACGAAAATGACCTAAATGATCATCCAATGACACAAAACACCTATTGGATGCACAAGATTGGTTAAAAACCCTAATTGGACAAGAATTATCATAGGGAGGACGAAAATGACCTAATTGTTCATCCAATGACACAAAAACACCAATTGGATGCACAAGATTGGTTAGAAACCCTAATTGGACAAGAATTAGCCTAGGGAGGACGAAAATGACCTAATTGTTCATCCAATGACACAAAAACACCTATCGGATGCACAAGATTGGTTAGAAACCCTAATTGAACAAGATTAAGTGTAGGGAGGACGAAAATGACCTAAATGTTCATCCAATGAAACAAAACACCTATTGGATGCACAAGATTGGTGAAAAATTGGATAAGAATTAGCCTAAGGAGGACGAAAATGACCTAAATGTTCATCCAATGACACAAAACACGTATTGGATGCACAAGATTGGTTAAAAACCCTAATTGGACAAGAATTATCATAGGGAGGACGAAAATGACCTAATTGTTCATCCAATGACACAAAAACACCAATTGGATGCACAAGATTGGTTAGAAACCCTAATTGGACAAGAATTAGCCTAGGGAGGACGAAAATGACCTAATTGTTCATCCAATGACACAAAAACACCTATCGGATGCACAAGATTGGTTAGACACCCTAATTGAACAAGATTAAGTGTAGGGAGGACGAAAATGACCTAAATGTTCATCCAATGACACAAAACACCTATTGGATGCACAAGATTGGTTAAAAACCGTAATTGGATAAGAATTAGCCTAAGGAGGACGAAAATGACCAAAATGTTCATCCAATGACACAAAACACCTATTGGATGCACAAGATTGGTTAAAAACCCTAATTGGATAAGAATTAGCCTAAGGAGGACGAAAATGACCTAAATGTTCATCCAATGACACAAAACACCTATTGGATGCACAAGATTGGTTAAAAACCCTAATTGGACAAGAATTATAATAGGGAGGAGGAAAATGACCTAATTGTTCATCCAATGACACAAAAACACCAATTGGATGCACAAGATTGGTTAGAAACCCTAATTGGAAAAGATAAAGTGTAGGGAGGACGAAAATGACCTAAATGTTCATCCAATGACACAAAACACCTATTGGATGCACAAGATTGGTTAAAAACCCTAATTGGACAAGATTAAGTTTAGGGAGGACGAAAATGACCTAAATATTCATCCAATGACACAACACACTTATTGAATGAACAAGATTGGTTAAAAACCCTAATTGGACAAGATTAAGTGTAGGGAGGACGAAAATAACCTAAATGTTAATCCAATGACACCAAAACACCTATCGGATGCACAAGATTGGTTAGAAACCCTAATTAAACAAGATTAAGTGTAAGGAGGACGAAAATGATCTAAAGGTTCATCCAATGACACAAAACACCTATTGGATGCACAAGATTGGTTAAAAACCGTAATTGGATAAGAATTAGCCCAAAGAGGACGAAAATGACCTAAATGTTCATCCATTGACACAAAACACCTATTGGATGCACAAGATAGGTTAAAAACCCTAATTGGACAAGAATTATCATAGGGAGGACGAAAATGACCTAATTGTTCATCCAATGACACAAAAACACCTATCGGATGCACAAGATTGGTTAGAAACCCTAATTGAACAAGATTAAGTGTAGGGAGGACGAAAATGACCTAAATGTTCATCCAATGACACAAAACACCTATTGGATGCACAAGATTGGTTAAAAACCCTAATTGGATAAGAATTAGCCTAAGGAGAACGAAAATGACCTAAATGTTCATCCAATGACACAAAACGCCTATTGGATGCACAAGATTGGTTAAAAACCCTAATTGGACAAGAATTATCATAGGGAGGACGAAAATGACCTAATTGTTCATCCAATGACACAAAAACACCAATTGGATGCACAAGATTGTTTAGAAACCCTAATTGGACAAGATAAAGTGTAGGGAGGACGAAAATGACCTAAGTGTTCATCCAATGACACAAAACACCTATTGGATGCACAAGATTGGTTAAAAACCCTAATTGGACAAGAATTAGCCTAGGGAGAACTAAAATGACCTAATTGTTCATCCAATGACACAAAAACACCTATCGGATGCACAAGATTGGTTAGAAACCCTAATTGAACAAGATTAAGTTTAGGGAGGACGAAAATGACCTAAATGTTCATCCAATGACACAAAACACCTATTGGATGCACAAGATTGGTTAAAAACCCTAATTGGATAAGAATTAGCCTAAGGAGGACGAAAATGACCTAAATGTTCATCCAATGACACAAAACACCTATTGGATGCACAAGATTGGTTAAAAACCCTAATTGGACAAGAATTATCATAGAGAGGAAGAAAATGACCAAATTGTTCATCCAATGACACAAAAACACCAATTGGATGCACAAGATTGTTCAGAAACCCTAATTGGACAAGATAAAGTGTAGGGAGGACGAAAATGACCTAAGTGTTCATCCAATGACACAAAACACCTATTGGATGCACAAGATTGGTTAAAAACCCTAATTGGATAAGAATTAGCCTAGGGAGGACGAAAATGACCTAATTGTTCATCCAATGACACAAAACACCTATTGGATGCACAAGATTGGTTAGAAACCCTAATTGAACAAGATTAAGTGTAGGGAGGACGAAAATGACCTAAATGTTCATCCAATGACACAAAACACCTATTGGATGCACAAGATTGGTTAAAAACCCTAATTGGATAAGAATTAGCCTAAGGAGGACGAAAATGACCTAAATGTTCATCCAATGACACAAAACACCTATTGGATGCAGAAGATTGGTTAAAAACCCTAATTGGACAAGAATTATCATAGAAAGGACGAAAATGACCTAATTGTTCGTCCAATGACACAAAAACAGCTGTCGGATGCACAAGATTGGTCAGAAACCCTAATTGAACAAGATTAAGTGTAGGGAGGCCGAAAATGACC
Source organism: Cicer judaicum (assembly GCA_037974835.1). Lineage (NCBI taxonomy): Eukaryota > Viridiplantae > Streptophyta > Magnoliopsida > Fabales > Fabaceae > Cicer > Cicer judaicum. The sequence continues at coordinate 19,635 of JBBPBS010000254.1, forward strand.
TAAATGTTCATCCAATGACACAAAACACCTATTGGATGGACAAGATTGCTTAAAAACCCTAATTGGACAAGATTAAGTTTAGGGAGGACGAAAATGACCTAAATGTTCATCCAATGACATAAAACACCTATTGGATGCACAAGATTGGTTAAAAACCCTAATTGGACAAGATTAAGTTTAGGGAGGACGAAAATGACCTAAATGTTCATCCAATGACACAAAACACCTATTGGATGCACAAAATTGGTTAAAAACCCTAATTGGAAAAGAATTAGCCTAAGGAGGACGAAAATGACCTAAATGTTCATCCAATGACACAAAACACCTATTGGATGCACAAGATTGGTTAAAAACCCTAATTGGACAAGAATTATCATAGAGAGGACGAAAATGACCAAATTGTTCATCCAATGACACAAAAACACCAATTGGATGCACAAGATTGGTTAGAAACCCTAATTGGACAAGATAAAGTGTAGGGAGGACGAAAATGACCTAAGTGTTCATCCAATGACACAAAACACCTATTGGATGCACAAGATTGGTTAAAAACCCTAATTGGACAAGAATTAGCCTAGGGAGGACGAAAATGACCTAATTGTTCATCGAATGACACAAAAACACCTATCGGATGCACAAGATTGGTTAGAAACCCTAATTGAACAAGATTAAGTGTAGGGAGGACGAAAATGACCTAAATGTTCCTCCAATGACACAAAACACCTATTGGATGCACAAGATTGGTTAAAAACCCTAATTGGATAAGAATTAGCCTAAGGAGAACGAAAATGACCTAAATGTTCATCCAATGACACAAAACGCCTATTGGATGCACAAGATTGGTTAAAAACCCTAATTGGACAAGAATTATCATAGGGAGGACGAAAATGACCTAATTGTTCATCCAATGACACAAAAACACCAATTGGATGCACAAGATTGTTTAGAAACCCTAATTGGACAATATAAAGTGTAGGGAGGACGAAAATGACCTAAGTGTTCATCCAATGACACAAAACACCTATTGGATGCACAAGATTGGTTAAAAACCCTAATTGGACAAGAATTAGACTAGGGAGGACGAAAATGACCTAATTGTTTATCCAATGACACAAAAACACTTATCGGATGCACAAGATTGGTTAGAAACCCTAATTGAACAAGATTAAGTGTAGGGAGGACGAAAATGACCTAAATGTTCATCCAATTACACAAAACACCTATTGGATGCACAAGATTGGTTAAAAACCCTAATTGGACAAGAATTATCATAGGGAGGATGAAAATGACATAATTGTTCATCCAATGACACAAAAACACCTATCGGATGCACAAGATTGGTTAGAAGCCCTAATTGAGCAAGATTAAGTGTAGGGAGGACGAAACTGACCTAAATGTTCATCCAATGACACAAAACACCTATTGGATGCACAAGATTGGTTAAAAATCCTAATTGGATAAGAATTAGCCTAAGGAGGACGAAAATGACCTAAATGTTCATCCAATGACACAAAAAACCTATTGGATGCACAAGATAGGTTAAAAACCCTAATTGGACAAGAATTATCATAGGGAGGACGAAAATGACCTAATTGTTCATCCAATGACACAAAAACACCAATTGGATGCACAAGATTGGTTAGAAACCCTAATTGGACAAGAATTAGCCTAGGGAGGACGAAAATGACCTAATTGTTCATCCAATGACACAAAAACACCTATCGGATGCACAAGATTGGTTAGAAACCCTAATTGAAAAAGATTAAGTGTAGGGAGGACGAAAATGACCTAAATGTTCATCCAATGACACAAAACACCTATTGGATGCACAAGATTGGTTAAAAACCCTAATTGGATAAGAATTAGCCTAAGGAGGACGAAAATGACCTAAATTTTCATCCAATGACACAAAACACCTATTGGATGCACAAGATTGGTTAAAAACCCTAATTGGATAAGAATTAGCCTAAGGAGGACGAAAATGACCTAAATGTTCATCCAATGACACAAAACACCTATTGGATGCACAAGATTGGTTAGAAACCCTAATTGGACAAGAATTAGCCTAGGGAGGACGAAAATGACCTAATTGTTCATCCAATGACACAAAAACACCTATCGGATGCACAAGATTGGTTAGAAACCCTAATTGAACAAGATTAAGTGTAGGGAGGACGAAAATGACCTAAATGTTCATCCAATGACAGAAAACACTTATTGGATGCACAAGATTGGTTAAAAACCCTAATTGGACAAGAATTAGCCTAAGGAGGACGAAAATGACCTAAATGTTCATCCAATGACACAAAACACCTGTTGGATGCACAAGATTGGTTAAAAACCCTAATTGGACAAGAATTATCATAGGGAGGACGAAAATGACCTAAATGTTCATCCAATGACACAAAAACACCTATCGGATGCACAAGATTGGTTAGAAACCCTAATTGAACAAGATTAAGTGTAGGGAGGACGAAAATGACCTAAATGTTCATCCAATGACACAAAACACCTATTGGATGCACAAGATTGGTTAAAAACCCTAATTGGATAAGAATTAGCCTAAGGAGGACGAAAATGACCTAAATGTTTATCCAATGACACAAAACACCTATTGGATGCACAAGATTGGTTAAAAACCCTAATTGGACAAGAATTATCATAGAGAGGACGAAAATGACCTAATTGTTCATCCAATGACACAAAAACACGAATTGGATGCATAAGATTGGTCAGAAACCCTAATTGGACAAGATAAAGTGTAGGGAGGACGAAAATGACCTAAGTGTTCATCCAATGACACAAAACACCTATTGGATGCACAAGATTGGTTAAAAACCCTAATTGGATAAGAATTAGCCTAGGGAGGACGAAAATGACCTAATTGTTCATCCAATGACACAAAAACACCTGTCGGATGCACAAGATTGGTCAGAAACCCTAATTGAACTAGATTAAGTGTAGGGAGGACGAAAATGACCTAAATGTTCATCCAATGACACAAAACACCTATTGGATGCACAAGATTGGTTAAAAACCCTAATTGGACAAGATTAAGTTTAGGGAGGACGAAAATGACCTAAATATTTATCCAATGACACAACACACCTATTGAATGAACAAGATTGGTTAAAAACCCTAATTGGACAAGATTAAGTGTAGGGAGGACGAAAATGACCTAAATGTTCATCCAATGACACAAAAACACCTATCGGATGCACAAGATTGGCTAGAAACCCTAATTGAACAAGATTAAGTGTAGGGAGGACGAAAATGACCTAAATGTTCATCCAATGACACAAAACACCTATTGGATGCACAAGATTGGTTAAAAACCCTAATTGGACAAGAATTATCATAGGGAGGACGAAAATGACCTAATTGTTCATCCAATGACACAAAAACACCAATTGGATGCACTAGATTGCTTAGAAACCCTAATTGGACAAGATAAAGTGTAGGGAGGACGGAAATGACCTAAGTGTTCATCCAATGACACAAAACACCTATTGGATGCACAAGATTGGTTAAAAACCCTAATTGGACAAGAATTAGCCTTGGGAGGACGAAAATGACCTAATTGTTCATCCAATGACACAAAAACACCTGTCGGATGCACAAGATTGGTCAGAAACCCTAATTGAACAAGATAAAGTGTAGGGAGGACGAAAATGACCTAAATGTTCATCCAATGACACAAAACACCTATTGGATGCACAAGATTGCTTAAAAACCCTAATTGGACTAGATTAAGTTTAGGGAGGACGAAAATGACCTAAATGTTAATCCAATGACACAAAACACCTATTGGATGCACAAGATTGGTTAAAAACCCTAATTGGACAAGATTAAGTTTAGGGAGGACGAAAATGACCTAAATATTCATCCAATGACACAACACACCTATTGAATGAACAAGATTGGTTAAAAACCCTAATTGGACAAGATTAAGTGTAGGGAGGACGAACATGACCTAAATGTTCATCCAATGACACAAAAACACCTATCGGATGCACAAGATTGGTTAGAATCCCTAATAGAACAAGATTAACTGTAGGAAGGACGAAAATGACCTAAGTGTTCATCCAATGACACCAAACAGCTATTGGATGCACAAGATTGGTTAAAAACCCTAATTGGACAAGAATTATCATAGGGAGGACGAAAATGATTAATTCTTCATCCATTGACACAAAAACACTAATTGGATGCACAAGATTGGTTAGAAACCCTAATTGGACAAGATAAAGTGTAGGGAGGACGAAAATGACCTAAGTGTTCATCTAATGACACAAAACACCTATTGGATGCACAAGATTGGTTAAAAACCCTAATTGGACAAGAATTATCATAGAGAGGACGAAAATGACCTAAATGTTCATCCAATGACACAAAACACCTATTGGATGCACAAGATTGCTTAAAAACCTTAATTGGACAAGATTAAGTTTAGGGAGGACGAAAATGACCTAATTGTTGATCCAAAAACACAACCAAAACACCAATTGGATGCACAAGATTGGTTAGAAACCCTAATTGGACAAGATAAAGTGTAGGGAGGACGAAAATGACCTAAGTGTTCATCCAATGACACCAAACAGCTATTGGATGCACAAGATTGGTTAAAAACCCTAATTGGACAAGAATTATCATAGGGAGGACGAAAATGATTAATTCTTCATCCATTCACACAAAAACACTAATTGGATGCACAAGATTGGTTAGAAACCCTAATTGGACAAGATAAAGTGTAGGGAGGACGAAAATGACCTAAGTGTTCATCCAATGACACAAAACACCTATTGGATGCACAAGATTGGTTAAAAACCCTAATTGGGCAAGAATTAGCCTAGAGAGGACGAAAATGACCTAATTGTTCATCCAATGACACAAAAACACCTATCGGATGCACAAGATTGGTTAGAAACCCTAATTGAACAAGATTAAGTGTAGGGAGGACGAAAATGACATAAATGTTCATCCAATGACACAAAACACCTATTGGATGCACAAGATTGGTTAAAAACCCTAATTGGATAAGAATTAGCCTAAGGAGGACGAAAATGACCTAAATGTTCATCCAATGACACAAAACACCTATTGGATGCAGAAGATAGGTTAAAAACCCTAATTGGACAAGAATTATCATAGGGAGGACGAAAATGACCTAAATGTTCATCCAATGACACAAAATACCTATTGGATGCACAAGATTGATTAAAAACCCTAATTGGACAAGATTAAGTTTAGGGAGGACGAAAATGACCTAAATATTCTTCCAATGACACAACACACCTATTGAATGAACAAGATTGGTTAAAAACCCTAATTGAACAAGAATTATCATAGGGAGGACGAAAATGACCTAATTGTTCATCCAATGACACAAAAACACCAATTGGATGCACAAGATTGGTTAGAAACCCTAATTGGAAAAGATAAAGTGTAGGGAGGACGAAAATGACCTAAGTGTTCATCCAATGACACAAAACACCTATTGGATGCACAAGATTGGTTAAAAACCCTAATTGGATAAGAATTAGCCTAGGGAGGACGAAAATGACCTAATTGTTCATCCAATAACACAAAAACACCAATTGGATGCACAAGATTGGATAGAAACCCTAATTGAACAAGATTAAGTGTAGGGAGGACGAAAATGACCTAAATGTTCATCGAATGACACAAAACACCTGTTGGATGCACAAGATTGGTTAAAAACCCTAATTGGACAAGAATTATCATAGGGAGGACGAAAATGACCTAAATGTTCATCCAATGACACAAAACACCTATTGGATGCAGAAGATAGGTTAAAAACCCTAATTGGACAAGAATTATCGTAGGGAGGACGAAAATGACCTAAATGTTCATCCAATGACACAAAACACCTATTGGATGCACAAGATTGATTAAAAACCCTAATTGGACAAGATTAAGTTTAGGGAGGACGAAAATGACCTAAATATTCTTCCAATGACACAACACACCTATTGAATGAACAAGATTGGTTAAAAACCCTAATTGAACAAGAATTATCATAGGGAGGACGAAAATGACCTAATTGTTCATCCAATGACACAAAAACACCAATTGGATGCACAAGATTGGTTAGAAACCCTAATTGGAAAAGATAACGTGTAGGGAGGACGAAAATGACCTAAGTGTTCATCCAATGACACAAAACACCTATTGGATGCACAAGATTGGTTAAAAACCCTAATTGGATAAGAATTAGCCTAGGGAGGACGAAAATGACCTAATTGTTCATCCAATGACACAAAAACACCAATTGGATGCACAAGATTGGATAGAAACCCTAATTGAACAAGATTAAGTGTAGGGAGGACGAAAATGACCTAAATGTTCATCCAATGACACAAAATACCTATCGGATGCACAAGATTGGTTAAAAACCCTAATTGGACAAGAATTAGCCTAAGGAGGACGAAAATGACCTAAATGTTCATCCAATGACACAAAACACCTGTTGGATGCACAAGATTGGTTAAAAACCCTAATTGGACAAGAATTATCATAGGGAGGACGAAAATGACCTAAATGTTCATCCAATGACACAAAACACCTATTGGATGCACAAGATTGGTTAAAAACCCTAATTGGACAAGATTAAGTTTAGGGAGGACGAAAATGACCTAAATATTCATCCAATGACACAACACACCTATTGAATGAACAAGATTGGTTAAAAACCCTAATTGGACAAGATTAAGTGTAGGGAGGACGAAAATGACCTAAATGTTCATCCAATGACACAAAAACACCTATCGGAAGCACAAGATTGGTTAGAAACCCTAATTGAACAAGATTATGTGTAGGGAGCACGAAAATGACCTAAATGTTCATCCAATGACACAAAACACCTATTGGATGCACAAGATTGGTTAAAAACCCTAATTGGATAAAAATTAGCCTAAGGAGGAAGAAAATGACCTAAATGTTCATCCAATGACACAAAACACCTATTGGATGCACAAGATTGGTTAAAAACCCTAATTGGATAAGAATTAGCCTAAGGAGGACGAAAATGACCTAAATGTTCATCGAATGACACAAAACACCTATTGGATGCACAAGATTGGTTAAAAACCCTAATTGGACAAGAATTAGCCTAAGGAGGACGAAAATGACCTAAATGTTCATCCAATGACACAAAACACCTGTTGGATGCACAAGATTGGTTAAAAACCCTAATTGGACAAGAATTATCATAGGGAGGATGAAAATGACCTAAATGTTCATCCAATGACACAAAACACCTATTGGATGCACAAGATTGGTTAAAAACCCTAATTGGACAAGATTAAGTTTAGGGAGGACGAAAATGACCTAAATATTCATCCAATGACACAACACACCTATTGAATGAACAAGATTGGTTGAAAACTCTAATTGGACAAGATTAAATGTTGGGAGGACGAAAATGACCTAAATGTTCATCCAATGACACTAAAACACCTATCGGATGCACAAGATTGGTTAGAAACCCTAATCGAAAAAGATTAAGTTTAGGGAGGACGAAAATGACCTAAATGTTCATCCAATGACACAAAACACCTATGGGATGCACAAGATTGGTTAAAAACCGTAATTGGATAAGATTAAGTTTAGGGAGAGCGAAAATGACATAAATATTCATCCAACGACACAACACACCTATTGAATGAACAAGATTGGTTAAAAACCCTAATTGGACAAGATTAAGTGTAGGGAGGACGAAAATGACCTAAATGTTCATCCAATGACACAAAAACACCTATCGGATGCACAAGATTGGTTAGAAACCCTAATTGAACAAGATTAAGTGTAGGGAGGACGAAAATGACCTAAATGTTCATCCAATGACACAAAACACCTATTGGATGCACAAGATTGGTTAAAAACCCTAATTGGACCAGAATTATCATAGGGAGGACGAAAATGACCTAATTGTTCATCCAATGACACAAAAACACCAATTGGATGCACAAGATTGGTTAGAAACCCTAATTGGACAAGATAAAGTGTAGGGAGGACGAAAATGACCTAAGTGTTCATCCAATGACAGAAAACACCTATTGGATGCACAAGATTGGTTAAAAACCCTAACTGGACAAGATTAAGTGTAGGGAGGACGAAAATGACCTAAATGTTCATCCAATGACACAAAACACCTATTGGATGCACAAGATTGGTTAAAAACCCTAATTGGATAAGAATTAGCCTAAGGAGGACGAAAATGACCTAAATGTTCATCCAATGACACAAAACACCTATTGGATGCACAAGATTGGTTAAAAACCCCAATTGGACAAGAATTATCATAGGGAGGACGAAAATGACCTAATTGTTCATCCAATGACACAAAAACACCAATTGGATGCACAAGATTGGTTAGAAACCCTAATTGGACAAGAATAAGCCTAGGGAGGACGAAAATGACCTAATTGTTCATCCAATGACACAAAAACACCTATCGGATGCACAAGATTGGTTAGAAACCCTAATTGAACAAGATTAAGTGTAGGGAGGACGAAAATGACCTAAATGTTCATCCAATGACACAAAACAGCTATTGGATGCACAAGATTGGTTAAAAACCCTAATTGGACAAGAATTATCATAGGGAGAGCGAAAATGACCTAATTGTTCATCCAATGACACAAAAACATCAATTGGATGCACAAGATTGGTTAGAAACCCTAATTGGACAAGAATTAGCCTAGGGAGTACGAAAATGACCTAATTGTTCATCCAATGACAGAAAAACACCTATCGGATGCACAAGATTGGTTAGAAACCCTAATTCAACAAGATTAAGTGTAGGGAGGACGAAAATGACCTAAATGTTCATCCAATGACACAAAACACCTATTGGATGCACAAGATTGGTTAAAAATCCTAATTGGATAAGAATTAGCCTAAGGAGGACGAAAATGACCTAAATGTTCATCCAATGACACAAAAAACCTATTGAATGCACAAGATAGGTTAAAAACCCTAATTGGACAAGAATTATCATAGGGAGGACGAAAATGACCTAATTGTTCATCCAATGACACAAAAACACCTATCGGATGCACAAGATTGGTTAGAAACCCTAATTGGAAAAGATAAAGTGTAGGGAGGACGAAAATGACCTAAATGTTCATCCAATGACACAAAACACTTATTGGATGCACAAGATTGGTTAAAAACCCTAATTGGACAAGAATTAGCCTAAGGAGGACGAAAATGACCTAAATGTTCAACCAATGACACAAAACACCTGTTGGATGCAAAAGATTGGTTAAAAACCCTAATTGGACAAGAATTATCATAGGGAGGACGAAAATGACCTAATTGTTCATCCAATGACACAAAACACCTATTGGATGCACAAGATTCGTTAAAAACCCTTATTGGACAAGAATTATCATAGGGAGAGCGAAAATGACCTAATTGTTCATCCAATGACACAAAAACACCAATTGGATGCACAAGATTGGTTAGAAACCCTAATTGGACAAGAATTAGCCTAGGGAGGACGAAAATGACCTAATTGTTCATCCAATGACACAAAAACACCTATCGGATGCACAAGATTGGTTAGAAACCCTAATTGAACAAGATTAAGTGTAGGGAGGATGAAAATGACCTAAATGTTCATCCAATGACACAAAACACCTATTGGATGCACAAGATTGGTTAAAAATCCTAATTAGATAAGAATTAGCCTAAGGAGGACGAAATTGACCTAAATGTTCATCCAATGACACAAAACACCTATTGGATGCACAAGATTCGTTAAAAACCCTAATTGGACAAGAATTATCGTAGGGAGAGCGAAAATGACCTAATTGTTCATCCAATGACACAAAAACACCAATTGGATGCACAAGATTGGTTAGAAACCCTAATTGGACAAGAATTAGCCTAGGGAGGACGAAAATGACCTAATTGTTCATCCAATGACACAAAAACACCTATCGGATGCACAAGATTGGTTAGAAACCCTAATTGAACAAGATTAAGTGTAGGGAGGACGAAAATGACATAAATGTTCATCCAATGACACAAAACACCTATTGGATGCACAAGATTGGTTAAAAACCCTAATTGGATAAGAATTAGCCAAAGGAGGACGAAAATGACCTAAATGTTCATCCAATGACACAAAACACCTATTGGATGCAGAAGATAGGTTAAAAACCCTAATTGGACAAGAATTATCATAGGGAGGACGAAAATGACCTAAATGTTCATCCAATGACACAAAACACCTATTGGATGCACAAGATTGATTAAAAACCCTAATTGGACAAGATTAAGTTTAGGGAGGACGAAAATGACCTAAATATTCTTCCAATGACACAACACACCTATTGAATGAACAAGATTGGTTAAAAACCCTAATTGAACAAGAATTATCATAGGGAGGACGAAAATGACCTAATTGTTCATCCAATGACACAAAAACACCAATTGGATGCACAAGATTGGTTAGAAACCCTAATTGGAAAAGATAAAGTGTAGGGAGGACGAAAATGACCTAAGTGTTCATCCAATGACACAAAACACCTATTGGATGCACAAGATTGGTTAAAAACCCTAATTGGATAAGAATTAGCCTAGGGAGGACGAAAATGACCTAATTGTTCATCCAATGACACAAAAACACCAATTGGATGCACAAGATTGGATAGAAACCCTAATTGAACAAGATTAAGTGTAGGGAGGACGAAAATGACCTAAATGTTCATCCAATGACACAAAACACCTATTGGATGCACAAGATTGGTTAAAAACCGTAATTGGATAAGAATTAGCCTAAGGAGGACGAAAACGACCTAAATGTTCATCCAATGACACAAAACACCTATTGGATGTAGAAGATAGGTTAAAAACCCTAATTGGACAAGAATTATCATAGGGAGGACGAAAATGACCTAATTGTTCATCCAATGACACAAAAACACCTATCGAATGCACAAGATTGGTTAGAAACCCTAATTGAACAAGATTAAGTGTAGGGAGGACGAAAATGACCTAAATGTTCATCCAATGACACAAAACACCTATTGGTTGCACAAGATTGGTTAAAAACCCTAATTGGATA
>JBBPBS010000254.1:30845-70074 GCA_037974835.1 Cicer judaicum
ACGAAAATGACCTAAATGTTCATCCAATGACACAAAACACCTGTTGGATGCACAAGATTGGTTAAAAACCCTAATTGGACAAGAATTATCATAGGGAGGACGAAAATGACCTAAATGTTCATCCAATGACACAAAAACACCTATCGGATGCACAAGATTGGTTAGAAACCCTAATTGGATAAGAATTAGCCTAAGGAGGACGAAAATGACCTAAATGTTCATCCAATGACACAAAACACCTATTGGATGCACAAGATAGGTTAAAAACCCTAATTGGATAAGAATTATCATAGGGAGGACGAAAATGACCTAATTGTTCATCCAATGACACAAAAACACCTATCGGATGCACAAGATTGGTTAGAAACCCTAATTGAACAAGATTAAGTGTAGGGAGGACGAAAATGACCTAAATGTTCATCCAATGACACAAAACACTTATGGGATGCACAAGATTGGTTAAAAATCCTAATTGGACAAGATTAAGCATAGGGAGGACGAAAATGACCTAAATGTTCATCCAATGACACAAAAACACCTATCGGATGCACAAGATTGGTTAGAAACCCTAATTGAACAAGATTAAGTGTAGGGAGGACGAAAATGACCTAAATGTTCATCCAATGACAAAAAAACACCTATTGGATGCACAAGATTGGTTAAAAACCCTAATTGGATAAGAATTAGCCTAAGGAGGACGAAAATGACCTAAATGTTCATCGAATGACACAAAACACCTATTGGATGCACAAGATTGGTTAAAAACCCTAATTGAACAAGAATTATCATAGGGAGGACGAAAATAACCTAATTGTTCATCCAATGACACAAAAACACCAATTGGATGCACAAGATTGGTTAGAAACCCTAATTGGAAAAGATAAAGTGTAGGGAGGACGAAAATGACCTAAGTGTTCATCCAATGACACAAAACAGCTATTGGATGCACAAGATTGGTTAAAAACCCTAATTGGACAAGAATTAGCCTAGGGAGGACGAAAATGACCTAATTGTTCATCCAATGACACAAAAACACCAATTGGATGCACAAGATTGGTTAGAAACCCTAATTGAACAAGATTAAGTGTAGGGAGGACGAAAATGACCTAAATGTTCATCCAATGACACAAAACACCTATTGGATGCACAAGATTGGTTAAAAACCCTAATTGGACAAGAATTATCATAGGGAGGATGAAAATGACATAATTGTTCATCCAATGACACAAAAACACCAATTGGATGCAAAGGATTGGTTAGAAACCCTAATTGGACAAGAATTAGCCTAGGGAGGACGAAAATGACCTAATTGTTCATCCAATGACACAAAAACACCTATCGGATGCACAAGATTGGTTAGAAACCCTAATTGAACAAGATTAAGTGTAGGGAGGACGAAAATGACCTAAATGTTCATCCAATGACACAAAACAGCTATTGGATGCACAAGATTGGTTAAAAACCCTAATTGGACAAGAATTATCATAGGGAGAGCGAAAATGACCTAATTGTTCATCCAATGACACAAAAACATCAATTGGATGCACAAGATTGGTTAGAAACCCTAATTGGACAAGAATTAGCCTAGGGAGTACGAAAATGACCTAATTGTTCATCCAATGACAGAAAAACACCTATCGGATGCACAAGATTGGTTAGAAACCCTAATTCAACAAGATTAAGTGTAGGGAGGACGAAAATGACCTAAATGTTCATCCAATGACACAAAACACCTATTGGATGCACAAGATTGGTTAAAAATCCTAATTGGATAAGAATTAGCCTAAGGAGGACGAAAATGACCTAAATGTTCATCCAATGACACAAAAAACCTATTGGATGCACAAGATAAGTTAAAACCCCTAATTGGACAAGAATTAACATAGGGAGGAAGAAAATGACCTAATTGTTCATCCAATGACACAAAAACACCAATTGGATGCACAAGATTGGTTAGAAACCGTAATTGAACAAGATTAAGTGTAGGAAGGACGAAAATGACCTAAATGTTCATCCAATGACACAAAACACCTATTGGATGCAAAGATTGGTTTAAAACCCTAATTGGATAAGAATTATCATAGGGAGGATGAAAATGACATAATTGTTCATCCAATGACACAAAAACACCGATTGGATGCACAAGATTGGTTAGAAACCCTAATTGGACAAGAATTAGCCTAGGGAGGACGAAAATGACCTAATTGTTCATCCAATGACACAAAAACACCTATCGGATGCACAAGATTGGTTAGAAACCCTAATTGAACAAGATTAAGTGTAGGGAGGACGAAAATGACCTAAATGTTCATCCAATGACACAAAACAGCTATTGGATGCACAAGATTGGTTAAAAACCCTAATTGGACAAGAATTATCATAGGGAGAGCGAAAATGACCTAATTGTTCATCCAATGACACAAAAACATCAATTGGATGCACAAGATTGGTTAGAAACCCTAATTGGACAAGAATTAGCCTAGGGAGTACGAAAATGACCTAATTGTTCATCCAATGACAGAAAAACACCTATCGGATGCACAAGATTGGTTAGAAACCCTAATTCAACAAGATTAAGTGTAGGGAGGACGAAAATGACCTAAATGTTCATCCAATGACACAAAACACCTATTGGATGCACAAGAGTGGTTAAAAATCCTAATTGGATAAGAATTAGCCTAAGGAGGACGAAAATGACCTAAATGTTCATCCAATGACACAAAAAACCTATTGGATGCACAAGATAAGTTAAAACCCCTAATTGGACAAGAATTATCATAGGGAGGAAGAAAATGACCTAATTGTTCATCCAATGACACAAAAACACCAATTGGATGCACAAGATTGGTTAGAAACCGTAATTGAACAAGATTAAGTGTAGGAAGGACGAAAATGACCTAAATGTTCATCCAATGACACAAAACACCTATTGGATGCAAAGATTGGTTTAAAACCCTAATTGGATAAGAATTATCATAGGGAGGATGAAAATGACATAATTGTTCATCCAATGACACAAAACAGCTATTGGATGCACAAGATTGGTTAAAAACCCTAATTGGATAAGAATTAGCCTAAGGAGGACGAAAATGACCTAAATGTTCATCCAGTGACACAAAACACCTATTGGATGCACAAGATTGGTTAAAAACCCTAATTGGACAAGAATTATCATAGGGAGGACGAAAATGACCTAATTGTTCATCCAATGACACAAAAACACCAATTGGATGCACAAGATTGGTTAGAAACCCTAATTGGACAAGAATTAGCCTAGGGAGGACGAAAATGACCTAATTGTTCATCCAATGACACAAAAACACCTATCGGATACACAAGATTGGTTAGAAACCCTAATTGAACAAGATTAAGTGTAGGGAGGACGAAAATGACCTAGATGATCATCCAAGGACACAAAACACCTATTGGATGCACAAGATTGGTTAAAAACCCTAATTGGACAAGAATTATCATAGGGAGGACGAAAATGACCTAATTGTTCATCCAATGACACAAAAACACCAATTGGATGCACAAGATTGGTTAGAAACCCTAATTGGACAAGAATTAGCCTAGGGAGGACGAAAATGACCTAATTGTTCATCCAATGACACAAAAACATCTATCGGATACACAAGATTGGTTAGAAACCCTAATTGAACAAGATTAAGTGTAGGGAGGACGAAAATGACCTAAATGTTCATCCAAGGACACAAAACACCTATTGGATGCACAAGATTGGTTAAAAATCCTAATTGGATAAGAATTAGCCTAAGGAGGACGAAATTGACCTAAATGTTCATCCAATGACACAAAAAACATATTGGATGCACAAGATAGGTTAAAAACCCTAATTGGACAAGAATTATCATAGGGAGGACGAAAATGACCTAATTGTTCATCCAATGACACAAAAATACCAATCGGATGCACAAGATTGGTTAGAAACCCTAATTGAACAAGATTAAGTGTAGGGAGGACGAAAATGACCTAAATGTTCATCCAATGACACAAAACACTTATTGGATGCACAAGATTGGTTAAAAACCCTAATTGGACAAGAATTAGCCTAAGGAGGACGAAAATGACCTAAATGTTCATCCAATGACACAAAACACCTATCGGATGCATAAGATTGGTTAGAAACCCTAATTGAACAAGATTAAGTGTAGGGAGGACGAAAATGACCTAAATGTTCATCCAATGACACAAAACACTTATTGGATGCACAAGATTGGTTAAAAACCCTAATTGGACAAGAATTAGCCTAAGGAGGACGAAAATGACCTAAATGTTCATCCAATGACACAAAACACCTATTGGATGCACAAGATTGGTTTAAAACCCTAATTGGATAAGAATTATCATAGGGAGGATGAAAATGACATAATTGTTCATCCAATGACACAAAAACACCAATTGGATGCATAAGATTGGTTAAAAACCCTAATTGGACAAGAATTATCATAGGGAGGACGAAAATGACCTAATTGTTCATCCAATGACACAAAAACACCTATCGGATGCACAAGATTGGTTAGAAACCCTAATTGAACAAGATTAAGTGTAGGGAGGACGAAAATGACCTAAATGTTCATCCAATGACACAAAACACTTATTGGATGCACAAGATTGGTTAAAAACACTTATTGGATGAACAAGATTGGTTAAAAACCCTAATTGGACAAGAATTAGCCTAAGGAGGACGAAAATGACCTAATTGTTCATCCAATGACACAAAAACACCAATTGGATGCACAAGATTGGTTAGAAACCCTAATTGAACAAGATTAAGTGTAGGGAGGACGAAAATGACCTAAATGTTCATCCAATGACACAAAACACCTATTGGATGCACAAGATAGGTTAAAAACCCTAATTGGACAAGAATTATCATAGGGAGGACGAAAATGACCTAATTGTTCATCCAATGACACAAAAACACCTATCGGATGCACAAGATTGGTTAGAAACCCTAATTGAACAAGATTAAGTGTAGGGAGGACGAAAATAACCTAAATGTTCATCCAATGACACAAAACACCTATTGGATGCACAAGATTGGTTAAAAACCCTAATTGGATAAGAATTAGCCTAAGGAGGACGAAAATGACCTAAATGTTCATCCAATGACACAAAACACCTATTGAATGAACAAGATTGGTTAAAAACCCTAATTGGACAAGATTAAGTGTAGGGAGGACGAAAATGACCTAAATGTTCATCCAATGACACAAAAACACCTATCGGATGCACAAGATTGGTTAGAAACCCTAATTGAAAAAGATAAACTGTAGGGAGGACGAAAATGACCTAAATGTTCATCCAATGACACAAAACACCTATTGGATGCACAAGATTGGTTAAAAACCGTAATTAGATAAGATTAAGTTTAGGGAGGACGAAAATGACCTAAATATTCATCCAATGACACAACACACCTATTGAATGAACAAGATTGGTTAAAAACCCTAATTGGACAAGATTAAGTGTAGGGAGGACGAAAATGACCTAAATGTTCATCCAATGACACAAAAACACCTATCGGATGCACAAGATTGGTTAGAAACCCTAATTGAACAAGATTAAGTGTAGGGAGGACGAAAATGACCTAAATGTTCATCCAATGACACAAAACACCTATTGGATGCACAAGATTGGTTAAAAACCCTAATTGGATAAGAATTAGCCTAAGGAGGACGAAAATGACCTAAATGTTCATCCAATGACACAAAACACCTATTGGATGCACAGGATTGGTTAAAAACCCTAATTGGATAAGAATTAGCCTAAGGAGGACGAAAATGACCTAAATGTTCATCCAGTGACACAAAACACCTATTGGATGCACAAGATTGGTTAAAAACCCTAATTGGACAAGAATTATCATAGGGAGGACGAAAATGACCTAATTGTTCATCCAATGACACAAAAACACCAATTGGATGCACAAGATTTGTTAGAAACCCTAATTGGACAAGATAAAGTGTAGGGAGGACGAAAATGACCGAAGTGTTCATCCAATGACACAAAACTCCTATTGGATGCACAAGATTGGTTAAAAACCCTAATTGGACAAGAATTAGCCTAGGGAGGACGAAAATGACCTAAATGTTCATCCAATGACACAAAACACCTATTGGATGCACAAGATTTGTTAGAAACCCTAATTGGACAAGATAAAGTGTAGGGAGGACGAAAATGACCGAAGTGTTCATCCAATGACACAAAACTCCTATTGGATGCACAAGATTGGTTAAAAACCCTAATTGGACAAGAATTATCATAGGGAGGACGAAAATGACCTAATTGTTCATCCAATGACACAAAAACACCAATTGGATGCACAAGATTTGTTAGAAACCCTAATTGGACAAGATAAAGTGTAGGGAGGACGAAAATGACCTAAGTGTTCATCCAATGACACAAAACACCTATTGGATGCACAAGATTGGTTAAAAACCCTAATTGGACAAGAATTAGCCTAGGGAGGACGAAAATGACCTAATTGTTCATCCAATGACACAAAAACACCTGTCGGATGCACAAGATTGTTCAGAAACCCTAATTGAACAAGATTAAGTGTAGGGAGGACGAAACTGACCTAAATGTTCATCCAATGACACAAAACACCTATTGGATGCACAAGATTGGTTAAAAACCCTAATTGGATAAGAATTAGCCTAAGGAGGACGAAAATGACCTAAATGTTCATCCAATGACACAAAACACCTATTGGATGCACAAGATTGGTTAAAAACCCTAATTGGACAAGAATTATCATAGGGAGGACGAAAATGACCTAATTGTTCATCCAATGACACAAAAACACCAATTGGATGCACAAGATTGGTTAGAAACCCTAATTGGACAAGATAAAGTGTAGGGAGGACGAAAATGACCTAAGTGTTCATCCAATGACACAAAACACCTATCGGATGCACAAGATTGGTTAGAAACCCTAATTGAACAAGATTAAGTGTAGGGAGGATGAAAATAACCTAAATGTTCATCCAATGACACAAAACACCTATTGGATGCACAAGATTGGTTAAAAACCCTAATTGGATAAGAATTAGCCTAAGGAGGACGAAAATGACCTAAATGTTCATCCAATGACACAAAACACCTATTGGATGCACAAGATTGGTTAAAAACCCTAATTGGACAAGAATTATCATAGGGAGGACGAAAATGACCTAATTGTTCATCCAATGACACAAAAACACCAATTGGATGCACAAGATTGGTTAGAAACCCAAATTGGACAAGAAAAAGTGTAGGGAGGACGAAAATGAACTAAGTGTTCATCCAATGACACATAACACCTATTTGATGAACAAGATTGGTTAAAAACCCTAATTGGACAAGAATTAGCCTAGGGAGGACGAAAATGACCTAATTGTTCATCCAATGACACAAAAACACCTATCGGATGCACAAGAATTGTTAGAAACCCTAATTGAACAAGATTAAGTGTAGCGAGGACGAAAATGACCTAAATGTTCATCCAATGACACAAAACACCTATTGGATGCACAAGATTGGTTAAAAACCCTAATTGGACAAGAATTATCATAGGGAGGACGAAAATGACCTAATTGTTCATCCAATGACACAAAAACACCAATTGGATGCACAAGATTGGTTAGAAACCCTAATTGGACAAGATTAAGTTTAGGGAGGACGAAAATGACCTAAATGTTCATCCAATGACACAAAACAACTATTGGATGCACAAGATTGGTTAAAAACCCTAATTGGACAAGATTAAGTTTAGGGAGGACGAAAATGACCTAAATGTTCATCCAATGACACAAAACATCTATTGGATGCACAAGATTGGTTAAAAACCCTAATTGGATAACACTTAGACTAAGGAGGACGAAAATGACCTAAATGTTCATCCAATGACACAAAACACCTATTGGATGCACAAGATTGGTTAAAAACCCTAATTGGACAAGAATTATCATAGGGAGGACGAAAATGACCTAATTGTTCATCCAATGACACAAAAACACCAATTGGATGCACAAGATTGGTTAGAAACCCTAATTGGAAAAGATAAAGTGTAGGGAGGACGAAAATGACCGAAAATGTTCATCCAATGACACAAAACACCTATTGGATGCACAAGATTGGTTAAGAACCCTAATTGGACAAGATTAAGTTTAGGGAGGACGAAAATGACCTAAATGTTCATCCAATGACACAAAACATCTATTGGATGCACAAGATTGGTTAAAAACCCTAATTGGATAAGAATTAGACTAAGGAAGACGAAAATGACCTAAATGCTCATCCAATGACACAAAACACCTATTGGATGCACAAGATTGGTTAAAAACCCTAATTGGATAAGAATTAGCCTAAGGAGGACGAAAATGACCTAAATGTTCATCCAATGACACAAAACACCTATTGGATGCACAAGATTGGTTAAAAACCCTAATTGGACAAGAATTATCATAGGGAGGACGAAAATGACCTAATTGTTCATCCAATGACACAAAAACACCAATTGGATGCACAAGATTGGTTAGAAACCCTAATTGGAAAAGATAAAGTGTAGGGAGGACGAAAATGACCTAAAATGTTCATCCAATGACACAAAACACCTACTGGATGCACAAGATTGGTTAAAAACCCTAATTGGACAAGATTAAGTTTAGGGAGGACGAAAATGACCTAAATGTTCATCCAATGACACAAAACAGCTATTGGATGCACAAGATTGGTTAAAAACCCTAATTGGATAAGAATTAGCCTAAGGAGGACGAAAATGACCTAAATGTTCATCCAGTGACACAAAACACCTATTGGATGCACAAGATTGGTTAAAAACCCTAATTGGACAAGAATTATCATAAGGAGGACGAAAATGACCTAATTGTTCATCCAATGACACAAAAACACCAATTGGATGCACAAGATTGGTTAGAAACCCTAATTGGACAAGAATTAGCCTAGGGAGGACGAAAATGACCTAATTGTTCATCCAATGACACAAAAACATCTATCGGATACACAAGATTGGTTAGAAACCCTAATTGAACAAGATTAAGTGTAGGGAGGACGAAAATGACCTAAATGTTCATCCAAGGACACAAAACACCTATTGGATGCACAAGATTGGTTAAAAATCCTAATTGGATAAGAATTAGCCTAAGGAGGACGAAATTGACCTAAATGTTCATCCAATGACACAAAAAACATATCGGATGCACAAGATAGATTAAAAACCCTAATTGGACAAGAATTATCATAGGGAGGACGAAAATGACCTAATTGTTCATCCAATGACACAAAAATACCAATCGGATGCACAAGATTGGTTAGAAACCCTAATTGAACAAGATTAAGTGTAGGGACGACGAAAATGACCTAAATGTTCATCCAATGACACAAAACACTTATTGGATGCACAAGATTGGTTAAAAACCCTAATTGGACAAGAATTAGCCTAAGGAGGACGAAAATGACCTAAATGTTCATCCAATAACACAAAACACCTGTTGGATGCACAAGATTGGTTAAAAACCCTAATTGGACAAGAATTATCATAGGGAGGACGAAAATGACCTAATTGTTCATCCAATGACACAAAAACACCTATTGGATGCACAAGATTGGTTAAAAACCCTAATTGGACAAGATTAAGTTTAGGGAGGACGAAAATGACCTAAGTGTTCATCCAATGACACAACACACCTATTGAATGAACAAGATTGGTTAAAAACCCTAATTGGACAAGATTAAGCCTAGGGAGGACGAAAATGACCTTATTGTTCATCCAATGACACAAAAACACCTATCGGATGCACAAGATTGGTTAGAAACCCTAATTGAACAAGATTAAGTGTAGGGAGGACGAAAATGACCTAAATGTTCATCCAATGACACAAAACACCTATTGGATGCACAAGATTGGTTAAAAACCCTAATTGGATAAGAATTAGCCTAAGGAGGACGAAAATGACCTAAATGTTCATCCAATGACACAAAACACCTATCGGATGCACAAGATTGGTTAAAAACCCTAATTGGACAAGAATTATCATAGGGAGGATGAAAATGACCTAATTGTTCATCCAATGACACAAAAACACCAATTGAATGCACAAGATTGGTTAGAAACCCTAATTGGACAAGAATTAGCCTAGGGAGGACGAAAATGACCTAATTGTTCATCCAATGACACAAAAACACATATCGGATGCACAAGATTGGTTAGAAACCCTAATTGAACAAGATTAAGTGTAGGGAGGACGAAAATGACCTAAATGTTCATCCAATGACACAAAACACCTATTGGATGCACAATTGGTTAAAAATCCTAATTGGATAAGAATTAGCCTAAGGAGGACGAAAATGACCTAAATGTTCATCCAATGACACAAAAAATATATTGGATGCACAAGATAGGTTAAAAACCCTAATTGGACAAGAATTATCATAGGGAGGACGAAAATGACCTAATTGTTCATCCAATGACACAAAACAGCTATTGGATGCACAAGATTGGTTAAAAACCCTAATTGGATAAGAATTAGCCTAAGGAGGACGAAAATGACCTAAATGTTCATCCAATGACACAAAACACCTATTGGATGCACAAGATAGGTTAAAAACCCTAATTGGACAAGAATTATCATAGGGAGGACGAAAATGACCTAATTGTTCATCCAATGACACAAAAACACCTATCGGATGCACAAGATTGGTTTGAAACCCTAATTGAACAAGATTAAGTGTAGGGAGGACGAAAATGACCTAAATGTTCATCCAATGACACAAAACACCTATTGAATGCACAAGATTGGTTAAAAACCCTAATTGGATAAGAATTAGCCTAAGGAGGACGAAAATGACCTAAATTTTCATCCAATGACACAAAACACCTATTGGATGCACAAGATTGGTTAAAAACCCTAATTGGATAAGAATTAGCCTAAGGAGGACGAAAATGACCTAAATGTTCATCCAATGACACAAAACACCTATTGGATGCACCAGATTGGTTAAAAACCCTAATTGGACAAGAATTATCATAGGGAGGACGAAAATGACCTAATTGTTCATCCAATGACAGAAAAACACCAATTGGATGCACAAGATTGGTTAGAATCCCTAATTGGAAAAGATAAAGTGTAGGGAGGTCGAAAATGACCTAAAATGTTCATCCAATGACACAAAACACCTATTGGATGCACAAGATTGGTTAAAAACCCTAATTGGACAAGATTAAGTTTAGGGAGGACGAAAATGACCTAAATGTTCATCCAATGACACAAAACACCTATTGGATGCACAAGATTGGTTAAAAACCCTAATTGGATAAGAATTAGCCTAAGGAGGACGAAAATGACCTAAATGTTCATCCAATGACACAAAACACCTATTGGATGCACAAGATTGCTTAAAAACCCTAATTGGACAAGAATTAGCCTAGGGAGGAAGAAAATGACCTTATTGTTCATCCAATGACACAAAAACACCTATCGGATGCACAAGATCGGGTAGAAACCCTAATTGAACAAGATTAAGTGTAGGGAGGACGAAAATGACCTAAATGTTCATCCAATGACACAAAACACCTATTGGATGCAAAAGATTGGTTAAAAACCCTAATTGGACAAGATTAAGTGTAGGGAGGACGAAAATGACCTAAATGTTCATCCAATGACACAAAAACACCTATCGGATGCACAAGATCGGGTAGAAACCCTAATTGAACAAGATTAAGTGTAGGGAGGACGAAAATGACCTAAATGTTCATCCAATGACACAAAACACCTATTGGATGCAAAAGATTGGTTAAAAACCCTAATTGGACAAGATTAAGTGTAGGGAGGACGAAAATGACCTAAATGTTCATCCAATGACACAAAACACCTATTGGATGCACAAGATTGGTTAAAAACCCTAATTGGATAAGAATTAGCCTAAGGAGGACGAAAATGACCTAAATGTTCATCCAATGACACAAAACACCTATTGGATGCACAAGATTGGTTAAAAACCCTAATTGGACAAGAATTAGCCTAGGGAGGAAGAAAATGACCTTATTGTTCATCCAATGACACAAAAACACCTATCGGATGCACAGGATTGGGTAGAAACCCTAATTGAACAAGATTAAGTGTAGGGAGGAAGAAAATGACCTAAATGTTCATACAATGACACAAAACACCTATTGGATGCACAAGATTGGTTAAAAAACCTAATTGGACAAGAATAAGTGTAGGGAGGACGAAAATGACCTAAATGTTCATCCAATGACACAAAAACACCTATCGGATGCACAAGATTGGTTAGAAACCCTAATTGAACAAGATTAAGTGTAGGGAGGACGAAAATGACCTAAATGTTCATCCAATGACACAAAACACCTATTGGATGCACAAGATTGGTTAAAAATCCTAATTGGATAAGAATTAGCCTAAGGAGGACGAAAATGACCTAAATGTTCATCCAATGACACAAAAAACATATTCGATGCACAAGATAGGTTAAAAACCCTAATTGGACAAGAATTATCATAGGGAGGACGAAAATGACCTAATTGTTCATCCAATGACACAAAACAGCTATTGGATGCACAAGATTGGTTAAAAACCCTAATTGGATAAGAATTAGCCTAAGGAGGACGAAAATGACCTAAATGTT
This sequence comes from Cicer judaicum, assembly GCA_037974835.1. NCBI lineage: Eukaryota > Viridiplantae > Streptophyta > Magnoliopsida > Fabales > Fabaceae > Cicer > Cicer judaicum. The sequence continues at coordinate 43,518 of JBBPBS010000254.1, forward strand.
CATCCAATGACACAAAACACCTATTGGATGCACAAGATAGGTTAAAAACCCTAATTGGACAAGAATTATCATAGGGAGGACGAAAATGACCTAATTGTTCATCCAATGACACAAAAACACCTATCGGATGCACAAGATTGGTTAGAAACCCTAATTGAACAAGATTAAGTGTAGGGAGGACGAAAATAACCTAAATGTTCATCCAATGACACAAAACACCTATTGGATGCACAAGATTGGTTAAAAACCCTAATTGGATAAGAATTAGCCTAAGGAGGACGAAAATGACCTAAATGTTCATCCAATGACACAAAACACCTATTAGATGCACAAGATTGGTTAAAAACCCTAATTGGACAAGAATTATCATAGGGAGGACGAAAATGACCTAATTGTTCATCCAATGACACAAAAACACCAATTGGAAGCACAAGATTGGTTAGAAACCCTAATTGGACAAGATAAAGTGTAGGGAGGACGAAAATGACCTAACTGTTCATCCAATGACACAAAACACCTATTGGATGCACAAGATTGGTTAAAAACCCTAATTGGACAAGATTAAGATTAGGGAGGACGAAAATGACCTAAATGTTCATCCAATGACACAAAACACCTATTGGATGAACAAGATTGGTTAAAAACCCTAATTGGACAAGATTAAGTTTAGGGAGGACGAAAATGACCTAAATATTCATCCAATGACACAACACACCTATTGAATGAACAAGATTGGTTAAAAACCCTAATTGGACAAGATTAAGTGTAGGGAGGACGAAAATGACCTAAATGTTCATCCAATGACACAAAAACACCTATCGGATGCACAAGATTGGTTAGAAACCCTAATTGAAAAAGATAAACTGTAGGGAGGACGAAAATGACCTAAATGTTCATCCAATGACACAAAACACCTATTGGATGCACAAGATTGGTTAAAAACCGTAATTAGATAAGATTAAGTTTAGGGAGGACGAAAATGACCTAAATATTCATCCAATGACACAACACACCTATTGAATGAACAAGATTGGTTAAAAACCCTAATTGGACAAGATTAAGTGTAGGGAGGACGAAAATGACCTAAATGTTCATCCAATGACACAAAAACACCTATCGGATGCACAAGATTGGTTAGAAACCCTAATTGAACAAGATTAAGTGTAGGGAGGACGAAAATGACCTAAATGTTCATCCAATGACACAAAACACCTATTGGATGCACAAGATTGGTTAAAAACCCTAATTGGATAAGAATTAGCCTAAGGAGGACGAAAATGACCTAAATGTTCATCCAATGACACAAAACACCTATTGGATGCAGAAGATAGGTTAAAAACCCTAATTGGACAAGAATTATCATAGGGAGGACGAAAATGACCTAATTGTTCATCCAATGACACAAAAACACCTATTGGATGCACAAGATTGGTTAAAAACCCTAATTGGACAAGAATTATCATAGGGAGAGTGAAAATGACCTAATTGTTCATCCAATGACACAAAAAGACCAATTGGATGCACAAGATTGGTTAGAAACCCTAATTGGACAAGAATTAGCCTAGGGAGTACGAAAATGACCTAATTGTTCATCCAATGACACAAAAACACCTATCGGATGCACAAGATTGGTTAGAAACCCTAATTCAACAAGATTAAGTGTAGGGAGGACGAAAATGACCTAAATGTTCATCCAATGACACAAAACACCTATTGGATGCACAAGATTGGTTAAAAATCCTAATTGGATAAGAATTAGCCTAAGGAGGACGAAAATGACCTAAATGTTCATCCAATGACACAAAAAACCTATTGAATGCACAAGATAGGTTAAAAACCCTAATTGGACAAGAATTATCATAGGGAGGACGAAAATGACCTAATTGTTCATCCAATGACACAAAACACCTATTGGATGCACAAGATTGGTTAAAAACCCTAATTGGACAAGAATTATCATAGGGAGGATGAAAATGACATAATTGTTCATCCAATGACACAAAAACACCAATTGGATGCACAAGATTGGTTAGAAACCCTAATTGGACAAGAATTAGCCTAGGGAGGACGAAAATGACCTAATTGTTCATCCAATGACACAAAAACACCTATCGGATGCACAAGATTGGTTAGAAACCCTAATTGAACAAGATTAAGTGTAGGGAGGACGAAAATGACCTAAATGTTCATCCAACGACACAAAACACCTATTGGATGCACAATTGGTTAAAAATCCTAATTGGATAAGAATTAGCCTAAGGAGGACGAAAATGACCTAAATGTTCATCCAATGACACAAAAAACATATTGGATGCACAAGATAGGTTAAAAACCCTAATTGGACAAGAATTATCATAGGGAGGACGAAAATGACCTAATTGTTCATCCAATGACACAAAACAGCTATTGGATGCACAAGATTGGTTAAAAACCCTAATTGGATAAGAATTAGCCTAAGGAGGACGAAAATGACCTAAATGTTCATCCAATGACACAAAACACCTATTGGATGCAATAGATAGGTTAAAAACCCTAATTGGACAAGAATTATCATAGGGAGGACGAAAATGACCTAATTGTTCATCCAATGACACAAAAACACCTATCGGATGCACAAGATTGGTTAGAAACCCTAATTGAACAAGATTAAGTGTAGGGAGGACGAAAATGACCTAAATGTTCATCCAATGACACAAAACACTTATTGGATGCACAAGATTGGTTAAAAACACTTATTGGATGAACAAGATTGGTTAAAAACCCTAATTGGACAAGAATTAGCCTAAGGAGGACGAAAATGACCTAATTGTTCATCCAATGACACAAAAACACCAATTGGATGCACAAGATTGGTTAGAAACCCTAATTGAACAAGATTAAGTGTAGGGAGGACGAAAATGACCTAAATGTTCATCCAATGACACAAAACACCTATTGGATGCACAAGATAGGTTAAAAACCCTAATTGGACAAGAATTATCATAGGGAGGACGAAAATGACCTAATTGTTCATCCAATGACACAAAAACACCTATCGGATGCACAAGATTGGTTAGAAACCCTAATTGAACAAGATTAAGTGTAGGGAGGACGAAAATGACCTAAATGTTCATCCAATGACACAAATCACCTATTGGATGCACAAGATTGGTTAAAAACCCTAATTTGATAAGAATTAGCCTAAGGAGGATGAAAATGACCTAAATGTTCATCCAATGACACAAAACACCTATTGGATGCACAAGATTGGTTAAAAACCCTAATTGGACAAGATTAAGTTTAGGGAGGACGAAAATGACCTAAATATTCATCCAATGACACAACACACCTATTGAATGAACAAGATTGGTTAAAAACCCTAATTGGACAAGATTAAGTGTAGGGAGGACGAAAATGACCTAAATGTTCATCCAATGACACAAAAACACCTATCGGAAGCACAAGATTGGTTAGAAACCCTAATTGAACAAGATTATGTGTAGGGAGCACGAAAATGACCTAAATGTTCATCCAATGACACAAAACACCTATTGGATGCACAAGATTGGTTAAAAACCCTAATTGGATAAAAATTAGCCTAAGGAGGAAGAAAATGACCTAAATGTTCATCCAATGACACAAAACACCTATTGGATGCACAAGATTGGTTAAAAACCCTAATTGAACAAGAATTATCATAGGGAGGATGAAAATGACCAAATTGTTCATCCAATGACACAAACACACCAATTGGATGCACAAGATTGGTTAGAAACCCTAATTGGACAAGAATTAGCCTAGGGAGGACGAAAATGACCTAATTGTTCATCCAATGACACAAAAACACCTATCGGATGCACAAGATTGGTTAGAAACCCTAATTGAACAAGATTAAGTGTAGGGAGGACGAAAATGACCTAAATATTCATCCAATGACACAAAACACCTTTTGGATGCACAAGATTGGTTAAAAATCTTAATTGGATAAGAATTAGCCTAAGGAGGACGAAAATGACCTAAATGTTCATCCAATGACACAAAAAACCTATTGGATGCACAAGATAGGTTAAAAACCCTAATTGGACAAGAATTATCATAGGGAGGACGAAAATGACCTAATTGTTCATCCAATGACACATAAACACCAATTGGATGCACAAGATTGGTTAGAAACCCTAATTGAACAAGATTAAATGTAGGGAGGACGAAAATGACCTAAATGTTCATCCAATGACACAAAACACCTATTGGATGCACAAGATTGGTTAAAAACCCTAATTGGACAAGAATTATCATAGGGAGGATGAAAATGACATAATTGTTCATCCAATGACACAAAAACACCAATTGGATGCACAAGATTGGTTAGAAACCCTAATTGGACAAGAATTAGCCTAGGGAGGACGAAAATGACCTAATTGTTCATCCAATGACACAAAAACACCTATCGGATGCACAAGATTGGTTAGAAACCCTAATTGAACAAGATTAAGTGTAGGGAGGACGAAAATGACCTAAATGTTCATCCAATGACACAAAACACTTATTGGATGCACAAGATTGGTTAAAAACCCTAATTGGACAAGAATTAGCCTAAGGAGGACGAAAATGACCTAAATTTTCATCCAATGACACAAAATACGTGTTGGATGCACAAGATTGGTTAAAAACCCTAATTGGACAAGAATTATCATAGGGAGGACGAAAATGACCTAATTGTTCATCCAATGACACAAAAACACCTATTGAATGCACAAGATTGGTTAAAAACCCTAATTGGACAAGATTAAGTTTAGGGAGGACGAAAATTACCTAAGTGTTCATCCAATGACACAACACACCTATTGAATGAACAAGATTGGTTAAAAACCCTAATTGGACAAGATTAAGCCTAGGGAGGACGAAAATGACCTTATTGTTCATCCAATGACACAAAAACACCTATCGGATGCACAAGATTGGTTAGAAACCCTAATTGAACAAGATTAAGTGTAGGGAGGACGAAAATGACCTAAATGTTCATCCAATGACGCAAAACACCTATTGGATGCACAAGATTGGTTAAAAACCCTAATGGGATAAGAATTAGCCTAAGGAGGACGAAAATGACCTAAATGTTCATCCAATGACACAAAACACCTATTGGATGCACAAGATTCGTTAAAAACCCTAATTGGACAAGAATTATCATAGGGAGAGCGAAAATGACCTAATTGTTCATCCAATGACACAAAAACACCAATTGGATGCACAAGATTGGTTAGAAACCCTAATTGGACAAGAATTAGCCTAGGGAGGACGAAAATGACCTAATTGTTCATCCAATGACACAAAAACACCTATCGGATGCACAAGATTGGTTAGAAACCCTAATTGAACAAGATTAAGTGTAGGGAGGACGAAAATGACCTAAATGTTCAACTAATGACACAAAACACTTATTGGATGCACAAGATTGGTTAAAAACCCTAATTGGACAAGAATTAGCCTAAGGAGGACGAAAATGACCTAAGTTTTCATCCAATGACACAAAATACCTGTTGGATGCACAAGATTGGTTAAAAACACTAATTGGACAAGAATTATCATAGGGAGGACGAAAATGACCTAATTGTTCATCCAATGACACAAAAACACCTATTGAATGCACAAGATTGGTTAAAAACCCTAATTGGACAAGATTAAGTTTAGGGAGGACGAAAATGACCTAAATATTCATCCAATGACACAACACACCTATTGAATGAACAAGATTGGTTAAAAACCCTAATTGGACAAGATTAAGTGTAGGGAGGACGAAAATGACCTAAATGTTCATCCAATGACACAAAACACCTATTGGATGCACAAGATTGTTTAAAAACCCTAATTGGACAAGATTAAGTTTAGGGAGGAGGAAAATAACCTAAATGTTCATCCAATGACACAAAACACCTATTGGATGCACAAGATTGGTTAAAAACCCTAATTGGACAAGATTAAGTTTAGGGAGGACGAAAATGACCTAAATATTCATCCAATGACACAACACACCTATTGAATGAACAAGATTGGTTAAAAACCCTAATTGGACAAGATTAAGTGTAGGGAGGACGAAAATGACCTAAATGTTCATCCAATGACACAAAAACACCTATCGGAAGCACAAGATTGGTTAGAAACCCTAATTGAACAAGATTATGTGTAGGGAGCACGAAAATGACCTAAATGTTCATCCAATGACACAAAACACCTATTGGATGCACAAGATTGGTTAAAAACCCTAATTGGATAAAAATTAGCCTAAGGAGGAAGAAAATGACCTAAATGTTCATCCAATGACACAAAACACCTATTGGATGCACAAGATTGGTTAAAAACCCTAATTGAACAAGAATTATCATAGGGAGGATGAAAATGACCAAATTGTTCATCCAATGACACAAACACACCAATTGGATGCACAAGATTGGTTAGAAACCCTAATTGGACAAGAATTAGCCTAGGGAGGACGAAAATGACCTAATTGTTCATCCAATGACACAAAAACACCTATCGGATGCACAAGATTGGTTAGAAACCCTAATTGAACAAGATTAAGTGTAGGGAGGACGAAAATGACCTAAATATTCATCCAATGACACAAAACACCTTTTGGATGCACAAGATTGGTTAAAAATCTTAATTGGATAAGAATTAGCCTAAGGAGGACGAAAATGACCTAAATGTTCATCCAATGACACAAAAAACCTATTGGATGCACAAGATAGGTTAAAAACCCTAATTGGACAAGAATTATCATAGGGAGGACGAAAATGACCTAATTGTTCATCCAATGACACATAAACACCAATTGGATGCACAAGATTGGTTAGAAACCCTAATTGAACAAGATTAAATGTAGGGAGGACGAAAATGACCTAAATGTTCATCCAATGACACAAAACACCTATTGGATGCACAAGATTGGTTAAAAACCCTAATTGGACAAGAATTATCATAGGGAGGATGAAAATGACATAATTGTTCATCCAATGACACAAAAACACCAATTGGATGCACAAGATTGGTTAGAAACCCTAATTGGACAAGAATTAGCCTAGGGAGGACGAAAATGACCTAATTGTTCATCCAATGACACAAAAACACCTATCGGATGCACAAGATTGGTTAGAAACCCTAATTGAACAAGATTAAGTGTAGGGAGGACGAAAATGACCTAAATGTTCATCCAATGACACAAAACACTTATTGGATGCACAAGATTGGTTAAAAACCCTAATTGGACAAGAATTAGCCTAAGGAGGACGAAAATGACCTAAATTTTCATCCAATGACACAAAATACGTGTTGGATGCACAAGATTGGTTAAAAACCCTAATTGGACAAGAATTATCATAGGGAGGACGAAAATGACCTAATTGTTCATCCAATGACACAAAAACACCTATTGAATGCACAAGATTGGTTAAAAACCCTAATTGGACAAGATTAAGTTTAGGGAGGACGAAAATTACCTAAGTGTTCATCCAATGACACAACACACCTATTGAATGAACAAGATTGGTTAAAAACCCTAATTGGACAAGATTAAGCCTAGGGAGGACGAAAATGACCTTATTGTTCATCCAATGACACAAAAACACCTATTGGATGCACAAGATTGGTTAGAAACCCTAATTGGAAAAGATAAAGTGTAGGGAGGACGAAAATGACCTAAGTGTTCATCCAATGACACAAAACAGCTATTGGATGCACAAGATTGGTTAAAAACCCTAATTGGACAAGAATTAGCCTAGGGAGGACGAAAATGACCTAATTGTTCATCCAATGACACAAAAACACCAATTGGATGCACAAGATTGGTTAGAAACCCTAATTGAACAAGATTAAGTGTAGGGAGGACGAAAATGACCTAAGTGTTCATCCAATGACACAAAACACCTATTGGATGCACAAGATTGGTTAAAAACCCTAATTGGACAAGAATTAGCCTAAGGAGGACGAAAATGACCTAAATGTTCATCCAATGACACAAAACACCTATTGGATGCACAAGATTGGTTAAAAACCCTAATTGGACAAGAATTAGCATAGGGAGGACGAAAATGACCTAATTGTTCATCCAATGACACAAAAACACCAATTGGATGCACAAGATTGGTTAGAAACCCTAATTGGACAAGAATTAGCCTAGGGAGGACGAAAATGACCTAATTGTTCATCCAATGACACAAAAACACCTATCGGATGCACAAGATTGGTTAGAAACCCTAATTGAACAAGATTAAGTGTAGGGAGGACGAAAATGACCTAAATGTTCATCCAATGACACAAAACACCTATTGGTTGCACAAGATTGGTTAAAAACCCTAATTGGACAAGAATTAGCCTAGGGAGGAAGAAAATGACCTTATTGTTCATCCAATGACACAAAAACACCTATCGGATGCACAAGATTGGTTAGAAACCCTAATTGAACAAGATTAAGTGTAGGGAGGACGAAAATGACCTAAATGTTCATCCAATGACACAAAACACCTATTGGATGCATAAGATTGGTTAAAAACCGTAATTGGATAAGATTAAGTTTAGGGAGGACGAAAATGACATAAATATTCATCCAATGACACAACACACCTATTGAATGAACAAGATTGGTTAAAAACCCTAATTGGACAAGATTAAGTGTAGGGAGGACCAAAATGACCTAAATGTTCATCCTATGACACAAAAACACCTATCGGATGCACAAGATTGGTTAGAAACCCTAATTGAACAAGATTAAGTGTAGGGAGGACGAAAATGACCTAAATGTTCATCCAATGACACAAAAACACCTATCGGATGCACAAGATTGGTTAGAAACCCTAATTGAACAAGATTAAGTGTAGGGAGGACGAAAATGACCTAAATGTTCATCCAATGACACAAAACAGCTATTGGATGCACAAGATTGGTTAAAAACCCTAATTGGACAAGAATTATCATAGGGAGAGCGAAAATGACCTAATTGTTCATCCAATGACACAAAAACATCAATTGGATGCACAAGATTGGTTAGAAACCCTAATTGGACAAGAATTAGCCTAGGGAGTACGAAAATGACCTAATTGTTCATCCAATGACAGAAAAACACCTATCGGATGCACAAGATTGGTTAGAAACCCTAATTCAACAAGATTAAGTGTAGGGAGGACGAAAATGACCTAAATGTTCATCCAATGACACAAAACACCTATTGGATGCACAAGAGTGGTTAAAAATCCTAATTGGATAAGAATTAGCCTAAGGAGGACGAAAATGACCTAAATGTTCATCCAATGACACAAAAAACCTATTGGATGCACAAGATAAGTTAAAACCCCTAATTGGACAAGAATTATCATAGGGAGGAAGAAAATGACCTAATTGTTCATCCAATGACACAAAAACACCAATTGGATGCACAAGATTGGTTAGAAACCGTAATTGAACAAGATTAAGTGTAGGAAGGACGAAAATGACCTAAATGTTCATCCAATGACACAAAACACCTATTGGATGCAAAGATTGGTTTAAAACCCTAATTGGATAAGAATTATCATAGGGAGGATGAAAATGACATAATTGTTCATCCAATGACACAAAACAGCTATTGGATGCACAAGATTGGTTAAAAACCCTAATTGGATAAGAATTAGCCTAAGGAGGACGAAAATGACCTAAATGTTCATCCAGTGACACAAAACACCTATTGGATGCACAAGATTGGTTAAAAACCCTAATTGGACAAGAATTATCATAGGGAGGACGAAAATGACCTAATTGTTCATCCAATGACACAAAAACACCAATTGGATGCACAAGATTGGTTAGAAACCCTAATTGGAAAAGATAAAGTGTAGGGAGGACGAAAATGACCTAAAATGTTCATCCAATGACACAAAACACCTATTGGATGCACAAGATTGGTTAAGAACCCTAATTGGACAAGATTAAGTTTAGGGAGGACGAAAATAACCTAAATGTTCATCCAATGACACAAAACACCTATTGGATGCACAAGATTGGTTAAAAACCCTAATTGGATAAGAATTAGCCTAAGGAGGACGAAAATGACCTAAATGTTCATCCAATGACACAAAACACCTATTGGATGCACAAGATTGGTTAAAAACCCAAATTGGACAAGAATTATCATAGGGAGGACGAAAATGACCTAAATGTTCATCCAATGACACAAAACACCTATTGGATGCACAAGATTGGGTAAAAACCCTAATTGGACAAGATTAAGTTTAGGGAGGACGAAAATGACCTAAATATTCATCCAATGACACAACACACCTATTGAATGAACAAGATTGGTTAAAAACCCTAATTGGACAAGATTAAGTGTAGGGAGGACGAAAATGACCTAAATGTTCAACCAATGACACAAAACACTTATTGGATGCACAAGATTGGTTAAAAACCCTAATTGGACAAGAATTAGCCTAAGGAGGACGAAAATGACCTAAATTTTCATCCAATGACACAAAATACCTGTTGGATGCACAAGATTGGTTAAAAACCCTAATTGGACAAGAATTATCATAGGGAGGACGAAAATGACCTAATTGTTCATCCAATGAAACAAAAACACCTATTGAATGCACAAGATTGGTTAAAAACCCTAATTGGACAAGATTAAGTTTAGGGAGGACGAAAATGACCTAAATATTCATCCAATGACACAACACACCTATTGAATGAACAAGATTGGTTAAAAACCCTAATTGGACAAGATTAAGTGTAGGGAGGACGAAAATGACCTAAATGTTCATCCAATGACACAAAACACCTATTGGATGCACAAGATTGGTTAAAAACCCTAATTGGATAAGAATTAGCCTAAGGAGGACGAAAATGACCGAACTGTTCATCCAATGACACAAAACACCTATTGGATGCACAAGATTGGTTAAAAACCCTAATTGGACAAGAATTATCATAGGGAGGAGGAAAATGACCTAATTGTTCATCCAATGACACAAAAACACCAATTGGATGCACAAGATTGGTTAGAAACCCTAATTGGACAAGAATTAGCCTAGGGAGGACGAAAATGACCTAATTGTTCATCCAATGACACAAAAACACCTATCGGATGCACAAGATTGGTTAGAAACCCTAATTGAACAAGATTAAGTGTAGGGAGGACAAAAATGACCTAAATGTTCATCCAATGACACAAAACACCTATTGGATGCACAAGATTGGTTAAAAACCCTAATTGGACAAGATTAAGTTTAGGGAGGACGAAAATGACCTAAATATTCATCCAATGACACAACACACCTATTGAATGAACAAGATTGGTTAAAAACCCTAATTGGACAAGATTAAGTGTAGGGAGGACGAAAATGACCTAAATGTTCATCCAATGACACAAAAACACCTATCGGATGCACAAGATTGGTTAGAAACCCTAATTGAACAAGATTAAGTGTAGGGAGGACGAAAATGACCTAAATGTTCATCCAATGACACAAAACACCTATTGGATGCACAAGATTGGTTAAAAACCCTAATTGGACAAGATTAAGTTTAGGGAGGAAGAAAATGACCTAAATGTTCATCCAATGACACAAAACACCTATTGGATGCACAAGATTGGTTAAAAACCCTAATTGGACAAGAATTAGCGTAGGGAGGACGAAAATGACCTAATTGTTCATCCAATGACACAAAAACACCTGTCGGATGCACAAGATTGGTCAGAAACCCTAATTGAACAAGATTAAGTGTAGGGACGACGAAAATGACCTAAATGTTCATCCAATGACACAAAACACCTATTGGATGCACAAGATTGGTTAAAAACCCTAATTGGACAAGAATTATCATAGGGAGGACGAAAATGACCTAATTGTTCATCCAATGACACAAAAACACCAATTGGATGCACTAGATTGGTTAGAAACCCTAATTGGACAAGATAAAGTGTAGGGAGGACGGAAATGACCTAAGTGTTCATCCAATGACACAAAACACCTATTGGATGCACAAGATTGGTTAAAAACCCTAATTGGACAAGAATTAGCCTAGGGAGGACGAAAATGACCTAATTGTTCATCCAATGACACAAAAACACCTATCGGATGCACAAGATTGGTTAGAAACCCTAATTGAACAAGATTAAGTGTAGGGAGGACGAAAATGACCTAAATGTTCATCCGATGACACAAAACACATATTGGATGCACAAGATTAGTTAAAAACCCTAATTGGACAAGATTAAGTGTAGCGAGGACGAAAATGACCTAAATATTCATAAAATGACACAAAACACCTATTGGATGCACAATATTTTTTAAAAACCCTAATTGGACAAGAATTAGCCTAGGGAGGACGAAAATGACCTAATTGTTCATCCAATGACACAAACACACCTATTGGATGCACAAGATTGGTTAGAAACCCTAATTGGACAAGATTAAGTGTAGGGAGGACGAAAATGACCTAAATATTCATCCAATGACACAAGACACCTTTTGGATGCACCAGATTGGTTAAACACCCTAATTGGACAAGATTAAGTGTAGGGAGGACAAAAATGACCTAAATGTTCATCCAATGACACAAAACACCTATTGGATGCACAAGATTGGTTAGAAACCCTAATTGGACAAGATAAAGTGTAGGGAGGCCGAAAATGACCTAAATGTTCATCCAATGACACAAGACACCTATTGGATGCACCAGATTGGTTAAACACCCTAACTGGACAAGATTAAGTGTAGGGAGGACGAAAATGGCCTAAATATTCATCGAATGACACAAAACACCTATTGGATGCACAAGATTGGTTAAAAACCGTAATTGGACAAGATTAAATGTAGGGAGGACGAAAATGACATAAATGTTCATCCAATGACACAAAACAGTTATTGGATGCACAACATTGTTTAAAAACCCTAATTGGATAAGAATTAGACTAGGGAGGACGAAAATGACCTAATTGTTCATCCAATGACACAAAAACACCAATTGGATGCACAAGATTGGTTAGAAACCCTAATTGGACAAGATAAAGTGTAGGGAGAGCGAAAATGACCTAAATGTTCATCCAATGACACAAAACACCTATTGGATGCACAAGATTGGTTAAAAACCCTAATTGGACAAGAATTATCATAGGGAGGACGAAAATGACCTAATTGTTCATCCAATGACACAAAACACCTATTGGATGCACCAGATTGGTTAAACACCCTAATTGGACAAGATTAAGTGTAGGGAGGACGAAAATGACCTAAATATTCATCTAATGACACAAGACAGTTATTGGATGCACAAGATTGTTTAAAAACCCTAATTGGATAAGAGTTAGCCTAGGGAGGACGAAAATGACCAAATTGTTCATCCAATGACACGAAAACACCAATTGGAAGAACAAGATTGGTTAGAAACCCTAATTGGACAAGATAAAGTGTAGGGAGAGCGAAAATGACCTAAATGTTCATCCAATGACACAAAACACCTATTGGATGCACAAGATTGGTTAAAAACCCTAATTGGACAAGAATTATCATAGGGAGGACGAAAATGACCTAATTGTTCATCCAATGACACAAAACACCTATTGGATGCACAAGATTGGTTAAACACCCTAATTGGACAAGATTAAGTGTAGGGAGGACGAAAATGACCTAAATATTCATCTAATGACACAAAACACCTATTGGATGCACAAGATTGGTTAAAAACCCTAATTGGACAAGAATTAGCCTAGGGAGGACGAAAATGACCTAATTGTTCATCCAATGACACAAAAACACCTATCGGATGCACAAGATTGGTTAGAAACCCTAATTGAACAAGATTAAGTGTAGGGAGGACGAAAATGACCTAAATGTTCATCCAATGACACAAAACACCAATTGGTTGCACAAGATTGGTTAAAAACCCTAATTGGACAAGATTAAGTGTAGGGAGGACGAAAATGACCTAAATGTTCATCCAATGACACAAAACAGTTATTGGATGCACAAGATTGGTTAAAAACCCTAATTGGATAAGAATTAGCCTAAGGAGGACGAAAATGACCTAAGTGTTCATCCAATGACATAAAACACCTATTGGATGCACAAGATTGGTTAAAAACCCTAATTGGACAAGAATTAGCCTAGGGAGGACGAAAATGACCTAATTGTTCATCCAATGACACAAAAACACCTATCGGATGCACAAGATTGGTTAGAAACCCTAATTGAACAAGATTAAGTGTAGGGAGGACGAAAATGACCTAAATGTTCATCCAATGACACAAAACACCAATTGGTTGCACAAGATTGGTTAAAAACCCTAATTGGACAAGATTAAGTGTAGGGAGGACGAAAATGACCTAAATGTTCATCCAATGACACAAAACACTTATTGGATGCACAAGATTGGTTAAAAACCCTAATTGGATAAGAATTAGCCTATGGAGGACGAAAATGACCTAATTGTTCATCCAATGACACAAAACACCTATTGGATGCACAAGATTGGTTAGAAACCCTAATTGAACAAGATTAAGTGTAGGGAGGACGAAAATGACCTAAATGTTCATCCAATGACACAAAACACCAATTGGATGCACAAGATTGGTTAAAAACCCTAATTGGACAAGATTAAGTTTAGGGAGGACGAAAATGACCTAAATATTCATCCAATGACACAACACACCTATTGAATGAACAAGATTGGTTAAAAACCCTAATTGGACAAGATTAAGTGTAGGGAGGACGAAAATGACCTAAATGTTCATCCAATGACACAAAACACCTATTGGATGCACAAGATTGGTGAAAAACCCTAATTGGAAAAGAATTAGCCTAAGGAGGACGAAAATGACCTAAATGTTCATCCAATGACACAAAACACCTATTGGATGCACAAGATTGGTTAAAAACCCTAATTGGACAAGAATTATCATAGGGAGGACGAAAATGACCTAATTGTTCATCCAATGACACAAAAACACCAATTGGAAGCACAAGATTGGTTAGAAACCCTAATTGGACAAGATTAAGTGTAGGGAGGACGAAAATGACCTAAATGTTCATCCAATGACACAAAACACCTATTGGATGCACAAGATTGGTTAAAAACCCTAATTGGACAAGAATTATCATAGGGAGGATGAAAATGACATAATTGTTCATCCAATGACACAAAAACACCAATTGGATGCACAAGATTGGTTAGAAACCCTAATTGGACAAGAATTAGCCTAGGGAGGACGAAAATGACCTAATTGTTCATCCAATGACACAAAAACACATATCGGATGCACAAGATTGGTTAGAAACCCTAATTGAACAAGATTAAGTGTAGGGAGGACGAAAATGACCTAAATGTTCATCCAATGACACAAAACACCTATTGGATGCACAAGATTGGTTAAAAACCCTAATTGAACAAGATTAAGTGTAGGGAGGACGAAAATGACCTAAATATTCATCCAATGACACAACACACCTATTGAATGAACAAGATTGGTTAAAAACCCTAATTGGACAAGATTAAGTGTAGGGAGGACGAAAATGACCTAAATGTTCATCCAATGACACAAAACACTTATTGGATGCACAAGATTGGTTAAAAACCCTAATTGGACAAGAATTAGCCTAAGGAGGACGAAAATGACCTAAATTTTCATCCAATGACACAAAATACCTGTTGGATGCACAAGATTGGTTAAAAACCCTAATTGGACAAGAATTATCATAGGGAGGACGAAAATGACCTAATTGTTCATCCAATGACACAAAAACACCTATTGAATGCACAAGATTGGTTAAAAACCCTAATTGGACAAGATTAAGTTTAGGGAGGACGAAAATGACCTAAATATTCATCCAATGACACAACACACCTATTGAATGAACAAGATTGGTTAAAAACCCTAATTGGACAAGATTAAGTGTAGGGAGGACGAAAATGACCTAAATGTTCATCCAATGACACAAAACACCTATTGGATGCACAAGATTGGTGAAAAACCCTAATTGGAAAAGAATTCGCCTAAGGAGGACGAAAATGACCTAAATGTTCATCCAATGACACAAAACACCTATTGGATGCACAAGATTGGTTAAAAACCCTAATTGGACAAGAATTATCATAGGGAGGACGAAAATGACCTAATTGTTCATCCAATGACACAAAAACACCAATTGGAAGAACAAGATTGGTTAGAAACCCTAATTGGACAAGATAAAGTGTAGGGAGGACGAAAATGACCTAAGTGTTCATCCAATGAGACAAAACTCCTATTGGATGCACAAGATTGGTTAAAAACCCTAATTGGATAAGAATTATCATAGGGAGGACGAAAATGACCTAATTGTTGATCCAATGACACAAAAACACCAATTGGATGCACAAGATTGGTTAGAAACCCTAATTGAACAAGATTAAGTTTAGGGAGGATGAAAATGACCTAAATGTTCATCCAATGACACAAAACACCTATTGGATGCACAAGATTGGTTAAAAACCCTAATTGGACAAGATTAAGTTTAGGGAGGACGAAAATGACCTAAATATTCATCCAATGACACAACACACCTATTGAATGAACAAGATTGGTTAAAAACCCTAATTGGACAGGATTAAGTGTAGGGAGGACGAAAATGACCTAAATGTTCATCCAATGACACAAAAACACCTATCGGATGCACAAGATTGGTTAAAAACCCTAATTGAACAAGATTAAGTGTAGGGAGGACGAAAATGACCTAAATGTTTATCCAATGACACAAAACACCTATGGGATGCACAAGATTGCTTAAAAACCCTAATTGGACAAGATTAAGTTTAGGGAGGACGAAAATGACCTAAATGTTCATCCAATGACACAAAACACCTATTGGATGCACAAGATTGGTTAAAAACCCTAATTGGACAAGAATTATCATAGGGAGGACGAAAATGAACTAATTGTTCATCCAATGACACAAAAACACCAATTGGATGCACAAGATTGGTTAGAAACCCTAATTGGACAAGATAAAGTGTGGGGAGGACGAAAATGACCTAAGTGTTCATCCAATGACACAAAACACGTATTGGATGCACAAGATTGGTTAAAAACCCTAATTGGACAAGAATTAGCCTAGGGAGCACGAAAATGACCTAATTGTTCATCCAATGACACAAAAACACCTATCGGATGCACAAGATTGGTTAGAAACCCTAATTGAACAAGATTAAGTGTAGGGAGGACGAAAATGACCTAAATGTTCATCCAATGACACAAAACACCTATTGGATGCACAAGATTGGTTAAAAACCGTAATTGGATAAGAATTAGCCTAAGGAGGACGAAAATGACCTAAATGTTCATCCAATGACACAAAACACCTATTGGATGCAGAAGATAGGTTAAAAACCCTAATTGGACAAGAATTATCATAGGGAGGACGAAAATGACCTAATTGTTCATCCAATGACACAAAAACACCTATTGGATGCACAAGATTGGTTAAAAACCCTAATTGGACAAGAATTATCATAGGGAGAGTGAAAATGACCTAATTGTTCATCCAATGACACAAAAAGACCAATTGGATGCACAAGATTGGTTAGAAACCCTAATTGGACAAGAATTAGCCTAGGGAGTACGAAAATGACCTAATTGTTCATCCAATGACACAAAAACACCTATCGGATGCACAAGATTGGTTAGAAACCCTAATTCAACAAGATTAAGTGTAGGGAGGACGAAAATGACCTAAATGTTCATCCAATGACACAAAACACCTATTGGATGCACAAGATTGGTTAAAAATCCTAATTGGATAAGAATTAGCCTAAGGAGGACGAAAATGACCTAAATGTTCATCCAATGACACAAAAAACCTATTGGATGCACAAGATAAGTTAAAACCCCTAATTGGACAAGAATTATCATAGGGAGGAAGAAAATGACCTAATTGTTCATCCAATGACACAAAAACACCAATTGGATGCACAAGATTGGTTAGAAACCCTAATTGGACAAGAATTAGCCTAGGGAGTACGAAAATGACCTAATTGTTCATCCAATGACACAAAAACATCTATCGGATGCACAAGATTGGTTAGAAACCCTAATTCAACAAGATTAAGTGTAGGGAGGACGAAAATGACCTAAATGTTCATCCAATGACACAAAACACCTATTGGATGCACAAGATTGGTTAAAAATCCTAATTGGATAAGAATTAGCCTAAGGAGGACGAAAATGACCTAAATGTTCATCCAATGACACAAAAAACCTATTGGATGCACAAGATAAGTTAAAACCCCTAATTGGACAAGAATTATCATAGGGAGGAAGAAAATGACCTAATTGTTCATCCAATGACACAAAAACACCAATTGGATGCACAAGATTGGTTAGAAACCGTAATTGAACAAGATTAAGTGTAGGAAGGACGAAAATGACCTAAATGTTCATCCAATGACACAAAACACCTATTGGATGCAAAGATTGGTTTAAAACCCTAATTGGATAAGAATTATCATAGGGAGGATGAAAATGACATAATTGTTCATCCAATGACACAAAACAGCTATTGGATGCACAAGATTGGTTAAAAACCCTAATTGGATAAGAATTAGCCTAAGGAGGACGAAAATGACCTAAATGTTCATCCAGTGACACAAAACACCTATTGGATGCACAAGATTGGTTAAAAACCCTAATTGGACAAGAATTATCATAGGGAGGACGAAAATGACCTAATTGTTCATCCAATGACACAAAAACACCAATTGGATGCACAAGATTGGTTAGAAACCCTAATTGGACAAGAATTAGCCTAGGGAGGACGAAAATGACCTAATTGTTCATCCAATGACACAAAAACACCTATCGGATACACAAGATTGGTTAGAAACCCTAATTGAACAAGATTAAGTGTAGGGAGGACGAAAATGACCTAGATGATCATCCAAGGACACAAAACACCTATTGGATGCACAAGATTGGTTAAAAACCCTAATTGGACAAGAATTATCATAGGGAGGACGAAAATGACCTAATTGTTCATCCAATGACACAAAAACACCAATTGGATGCACAAGATTGGTTAGAAACCCTAATTGGACAAGAATTAGCCTAGGGAGGACGAAAATGACCTAATTGTTCATCCAATGACACAAAAACACCTATCGGATGCACAAAATTGGTTAGAAACCCTAATTGAACAAGATTAAGTGTAGGGAGGACGAAAATGACCTAAATGTTCATCCAATGACACAAAACACCTATTGGATGCACAAGATTGGTTAAAAATCCTAATTGGATAAGAATTAGCCTAAGGAGGACGAAAATGACCTAAATGTTCATCCAATGACACAAAAAACCTATTGAATGCACAAGATAGGTTAAAAACCCTAATTGGACTAGAATTATCATAGGGAGGACGAAAATGACCTAATTGTTCATCCAATGACACAAAAACACCTATCGGATGCACAAGATTGGTTAGAAACCCTAATTGAACAAGATTAAGTGTAGGGAGGACGAAAATGACCTAAATGTTCATCCAATGACACAAAACACTTATTGGATGCACAAGATTGGTTAAAAACCCTAATTGGACAAGAATTAGCCTAAGGAGGACGAAAATGACCTAAATGTTCATCCAATGACACACAAAAACACCTATCGGATGCACAAGATTGGTTAGAAACCCTAATTGAACAAGATTAAGTGTAGGGAGGACGAAAATGACCTAAATGTTCATCCAATGACACAAAACACCTATTGGATGCACAAGATTGGTTAAAAACCCTAATTGGATAAGAATTAGCCTAAGGAGGACGAAATTGACCTAAATGTTCATCCAATGACACAAAAAACATATTGGATGCACAAGATAGGTTAAAAACCCTAATTGGACAAGAATTATCATAGGGAGGACGAAAATGACCTAATTGTTCATCCAATGACACAAAAACACCTATTGGGTGCACAAGATTGGTTAACAACCCTAATTGGACAAGAATTAGCCTAGGGAGGACGAAAATGACCTAATTGTTCATCCAATGACACAAAAACACCTATTGGATGCACAAGGTTAGTTAAAAACCCTAATTGGACAAGAATAAGCCTAGGGAGGACGAAAATGACCTAATTGTTCATCCAATGACACAAACACACCTATTAGATGCACAAGATTGGTTAACAACCCAAATTGGACAAGAATAAGCCTAGGGAGGACGAAAATGACTTAATTGTTCATCCAATGACACAAAAACACCTATTGGATGCACAAGGTTAGTTAAAAACCCTAATTGCACAAGAATAAGCCTAGGGAGGACGAAAACGACCTAATTCTTCAACCAATGACACAAACACACCTTTTGGATGCACAAGATTGCTTAGAAACTCTAATTGGACAAGAATAAGCCTAGAGAGGTCAAAAATGACCTAATTGTTCACCCAATGACACAAACACAACTATTAGATACACAAGATTGGTTAAAAACCCTAATCAGACAAGATTAAGTGTAGGGAGGACGAAAATGACCAAAATGTTCATCCAATGACACAAAACACCTATTGGATGGACAAAATTGGTTAAAAACCCTAATTGGACAAGAATTAGCCTAGGGAGGACGATAATGACCTATTTGTTCATCAAATGACACAAAACACCTATTGGATGGACAAGATTGGTTAAAAACACTAATTGGACAAGAATTAGCCTAGGGAGGACAAAAATGACCTAAATGTTCATCCAATGACAGAAAAAAACCCTATTGGATGCACAAGATGTTTTAAAAACCCTAATTGGACAAGATTAAATGTAGGGATGACGAAAATGACCTAAATGTTCATCCAATGACACAAAACACCTATTGGATGCACAAGATTGGTTAAAAACCCTAATTGGACAAGAATTATCATAGGGAGGATGAAAACGACCTAATTGTTCATCCAATGACACAAAAACACCAATTGGATGCACAAGATTGGTTAGAAACCCTAATTGGACAAGAATTAGCCTAGGGAGGACGAAAATGACCTAATTGTTCATCCAATGACACAAAAACACCTATCGGATGCACAAGATTGGTTAGAAACCCTAATTGAACAAGATTAAGTGTAGGGAGGACGAAAATGACCTAAATGTTCATCCAATGACACAAAACACCTATTGGATGCACAAGATTGGTTAAAAATCCTAATTGGATAAGAATTAGCCTAAGGAGGACGAAAATGACCTAAATGTTCATCCAATGACACAAAAAACCTATTGAATGCACAAGATAGGTTAAAAACCCTAATTGGACTAGAATTATCATAGCGAGGACGAAAATGACCTAATTGTTCATCCAATGACACAAAAACACCTATCGGATGCACAAGATTGGTTAGAAACCCTAATTGAACAAGATTAAGTGTAGGGCGGACGAAAATGACCTAAATGTTCATCCAATGACACAAAACACTTATTTGATGCACAAGATTGGTTAAAAACCCTAATTGGACAAGAATTAGCCTAAGGAGGACGAAAATGACCTAAATGTTCAACCAATGACACAAAACACCTGTTGGATGCACAAGATTGGTTAAAAACCCTAATTGGACAAGAATTATCATAGGGAGGACGAAAATGACCTAATTGTTCATCCAATGACACAAAAACACCTGTTGGATGCACAAGATTGGTTAAAAACCCTAATTGGACAAGATTAAGTTTAGGGAGGACGAAAATGACCTAAGTGTTCATCCAATGACACAACACACCTATTGAATGAACAAGATTGGTTAAAAACCCTAATTGGACAAGATTAAGCCTAGGGAGGACGAAAATGACCTTATTGTTCATCCAATGACACAAAAACACCTATCGGATGCACAAGATTGGTTTGAAACCCTAATTGAACAAGATTAAGTGTAGGAAGGACGAAAATGACCTAAATGTTCATCCAATGACACAAAACACCTATTGGATGCACAAGATTGGTTTAAAACCCTAATTGGATAAGAATTATCATAGGGAGGATGAAAATGACATAATTGTTCATCCAATGACACAAAAACACCAATTGGATGCACAAGATTGGTTAAAAACCCTAATTGGACAAGATTAAGCCTAGGGAGGACGAAAATGACCTTATTGTTCATCCTATGACACAAAAACACCTATCGGATGCACAAGATTGGTTAGAAACCCTAATTGAACAAGATTAAGTGTGGGGAGGACGAAAATGACCTAAATGTTCATCCAATGACACAAAACACCTATTGGATGCACAAGATTGGTTAAAAACCCTAATTGGACAAGAATTATCATAGGGAGGACGAAAATGACCTAATTGTTCATCCAATGACACAAAAACACCAATTGGATGCACAAGATTGGTTAGAAACCCTAATTGGAAAAGATAAAGTGTAGGGAGGACGAAAATGACCTAAAATGTTCATCCAATGACACAAACCACCTATTGGATGCACAAGATTGATTAAAAACCCTAATTGGACAAGATTAAGTTTTGGGAGGACGAAAATGACCTAAATGTTCATCCAATGACACAAAACATCTATTGGATGCACAAGATTGGTTAAAAACCCTAATTGGATAAGAATTAGACTAAGGAGGACGAAAATGACCTAAATGTTCATCCAATGACACAAAACACCTATTGGATGCACAAGATTGGTTAAAAACCCTAATTGGACAAGAATTATCATAGGGAGGACGAAAATGACCTAATTGTTCATCCAATGATACAAAAACACCAATTGGATGCACAAGATTGGTTAGAAACCCTAATTGGACAAGATAAAGTGTAGGGAGGACGAAAATGAGCTAAGTGTTCATCCAATGACACAAAACACCTCTTGGATGCACAAGATTGGTTAAAAACCCTAATTGGACAAGAATTAGCCCAGGGAGCACGAAAATGACCTAATTGTTCATCCAATGACACAAAAACACCTATCGGATGCACAAGATTGGTTAGAAACCCTAATTGAACAAGATTAAGTGTAGGGAGGACGAAAATAACCTAAATGTTCATCCAATGACACAAAACACCTATTGGATGCACAAGATTGGTTAAAAACCCTAATTGGATAAGAATTAGCCTAAGGAGGACGAAAATGACCTAAATGTTCATCCAATGACACAAAACACCTATTGGATGCACAAGATTGGTTAAAAACCCTAATTGGACAAGAATTATCATAGGGAGGACGAAAATGACCTAATTGTTCATCCAATGACACAAAAACACCAATTGGATGCACAAGATTGGTTAGAAACCCTAATTGGACAAGATAAACTGTAGGGAGGACGAAAATGACCTAAGTGTTCATCCATTGACACAAAACACCTATTGGATGCACAAGATTGGTTAAAAATCCTAATTGGACAAGAATTAGCCTAGGGAGGACGAAAATGACCTAATTGTTCATCCAATGACACAAAAACACCTGTCGGATGCACAAGATTGGTTAGAAACCCTAATTGGACAAGATAAAGTGTAGGGAGGACGAAAATGACCTAAGTGTTCATCCAATGACACAAAACACCTATTGGATGCACAAGATTGGTTAAAAACCCTAATTGGACAAGAATTAGCCTAGGGAGGACGAAAATGACCTAATTGTTCATCCAATGACACAAAAACACCTATCGGATGCACAAGATTGGTTAGAAACCCTAATTGAACAAGATTAAGTGTAGGGAGGACGAAAATAACCTAAATGTTCATCCAATGACACAAAACACCTATTGGATGCACAAGATTGGTTAAAAACTCTAATTGGACAAGAATTATCATAGGGAGGACGAAAATGACCTAATTGTTCATCCAATGACACAAAAACACCAATTGGATGCACAAGATTGGTTAGAAACCCTAATTGGACAAGATAAACTGTAGGGAGGACGAAAATGACCTAAGTGTTCATCCAATGACACAAAACACCTATTGGATGCACAAGATTGGTTAAAAACCCTAATTGGACAAGAATTAGCCTAGGGAGGACGAAAATGACCTAATTGTTCATCCAATGACACAAAAACACCTATCGGATGCACAAGATTGGTTAGAAACCCTAATTGAACAAGATTAAGTGTAGGGAGAACGAAAATGACCTAAATGTTCATCCAATGACACAAAACACCTATTGGATGCACAAGATTGCTTAAAAACCCTAATTGGACAAGATTAAGTTTAGGGAGGACGAAAATGACCTAAATGTTCATCCAATGACACAAAACACCTAATGGATGCACAAGATTGGTTAAAAACCCTAATTGGACAAGATTAAGTTTAGGGAGGACGAAAATGACCTAAATATTCATCCAATGACACAACACACCTATTGAATGAACAAGATTGGTTAAAAACCCTAATTGGACAAGATTAAGTGTAGGGAGGACGAAAATGACCTAAATGTTCATCCAATGACACAAAAACACCTATCGGATGCACAAGATTGGTTAAAAACCCTAATTGAACAAGATTTAGTGTAGGGAGGACGAAAATGACCTAAATGTTCATCCAATGACACAAAACACTTATTGGATGCACAAGATTGGTTAAAAATCCTAATTGGATAAGAATTAGCCTAGGGAGGACGAAAATGACCTAAGTGTTCATCCAATGACACAAAACACCTATTGGATGCACAAGATTGGTTAAAAACCCTAATTGGACAAGAATTAGCCTAGGGAGGAAGAAAACGACCGAATTGTTCATCCAATGACAGAAAAAAAACCTATCGGATGCACAAGTTTGGTTAGAAACCCTAATTGAACAAGATTAAGTTTAGGGAGGACGAAAATGACCTAAATGTTCATCCAATGACACAAAACACCTATTGGATGCACAAGATTGGTTAAAAACCCTAATTGGACAAGAATTATCGTAGAGAGGACGAAAATGACCTAATTGTTCATCCAATGACACAAAAACACCAATTGGATGCACAAGATTGGTTAGAAACCCTAATTGGAAAAGATAAAGTGTAAGGAGGACGAAAATGACCTAAATGTTCATCCAATGACACAAAACACCTATTGGATGCACAAGATTAGTTAAAAACCCTAATTGGACAAGAATTAGCCTAGGGAGGACGAAAAAGACCTAAATGTTCATCCAATGACACAAAACACCTATTGGATGCACAAGATTGGTTAAAAACCCTAATTGAACAAGAATTAGCCTAGGGAATACGAAAATGACCAAAATGTTCATCCAATGACACAAAACACCTATCGGATGCACAAGATTGGTTAGAAACCCTAATTGAACAAGATTAAGTGTAGGGAGGACGAAAATGACCTAAATGTTCATCCAATGACACAAAACACCTATTGGATGCACAAGATTGGTTAAAAACCCTAATTGGACAAGAATTATCATAGAGAGGACGAAAATGACCTAATTGTTCATCCAATAACACAAAAACACCAATTGGATGCACAAGATTGTTCAGAAACCCTAATTGGACAAGATAAAGTGTAGGGAGGACGAAAATGACCTAAGTGTTCATCCAATGACACAAAACACCTATTGGATGCACAAGATTGGTTAAAAACCCTAATTGGACAAGAATTAGCCTAGGGAGGACGAAAATGACCTAATTGTTCATCCAATGACAGAAAAACACCTATCGGATGCACAAGATTGGTCAAAAACCCTAATTGAACAATATTAAGTGTAGGGAGGACGAAAATGACCTAAATGTTCATCCAATGACACAAAACACCTATTGGATGCACAAGATTGGTTAAAAACCCTAATTGGACAAGAATTATCATAGGGAGGACGAAAATGACCTAATTGTTCATCCAATGACACAAAACACCTATTGGATGCACAAGATTGGTTAAAAACCGTAATTGGATAAGATTAAGTTTAGGGAGGACGAAAATGACCTAAATATTCATCCAATGACACAACACACCTATTGAATGAACAAGATTGGTTAAAAACCCTAATTGGACAAGATTAAGTGTAGGGAGGACGAAAATGACCTAAATGTTCATCCAATGACACAAGAACACCTATCGGATGCACAAGATTGGTTAGAAACCCTAATTGAATAAGATTAACTGTAGGGAGGACGAAAATGACCTAAATGTTCATCCCATGACACAAAACACCTATTGGATGCACAAGATTGGTTAAAAACCGTAATTGGATAAGATTAAGTTTAGGGAGGACGAAAATGACCTAAATATTCATCCAATGACACAACACACCTATTGAATGAACAAGATTGGTTAAAAACCCTAATTGGATAAGAATTAGCCTTAGGAGGACGAAATGACCTAAATGTTCATCCAATGAGACAAAAACACCTGTCGGATGCACAAGATTGGTCAGAAACCCTAATTGAACAAGATAAAGTGTAGGGAGGACGAAAATGACCTAAATGTTCATCCAATGACACAAAACACCTATTGGATGCACAAGATTGCTTAAAAACCCTAATTGGACAAGATTAAGTTTAGGGAGGACGAAAATGACCTAAATGTTCATCCAATGATACAAAACACCTATTGGATGCACAAGATTGGTTAAAAACTCTAATTGGACAACATTAAGTTTAGGGAGGACGAAAATG
>JBBPBS010000254.1:76060-93992 GCA_037974835.1 Cicer judaicum
GGAGGACGAAAATGACATAAATATTCATCCAATGACACAACACACCTATTGAATGAACAAGATTGGTTAAAAATCCTAATTGGACAAGATTAAGTGTAGGGAGGACGAAAATGACCTAAATGTTCATCCAATGACAAAAAAACACCTATCGGATGCACAAGATTGGTTAGAAACCCTAATTGAACAAGATTAAGTGTAGGGAAGACGAAAATGACCTAAATGTTCATCCAATGACACAAAACACCTACTGGATGCACAAGATTGGTTAAAAACCCTAATTGGATAAGAATTAGCATAAGGAGGACGAAAATGACCTAAATGTTCATCCAATGACACAAAACACCTATGGGATGCACAAGATTGGTTAAAGACCCTAATTGGACAAGAATTATCATAGGGAGAACGAAAATGACCTAATTGTTCATCCAATGACACCAAAACACCAATTGGATGCACAAGATTGGTTAGAAACCCTAATTAGACAAGATAAAGTGTAGGGAGGACGAAAATGACCTAAGTGTTCATCCAATGACACAAAACACCTATTGGATGCACAAGATTGGTTAAAAACCCTAATTGGACAAGATTAAGTTTAGGGAGGACGAAGATGACCTATATATTCATCCAATGACACAACACACCTATTGAATGAACAAGATTGGTTAAAAACCCTAATTGGACAAGATTAAGTGTAGGGAGGACGAAAATGACCTAAGTGTTCATCCAATGACACAAAACACCTATTGGATGCACAAGATTGGTTAAAAACCCTAATTGGACAAGAATTAGCCTAGGGAGGACGAAAATGACCTAATTGTTCATCCAATGACACAAAACACCTATTGGATGCACAAGATTGGTTAAAAACCCTAATTGGATAAGAATTAGCCTAAGGAGGACGAAAATGACCTAAATATTTATCCAATGACACAAAACACCTATTGGATGCACAAGATTGGTTAAAAACCCTAATTGTACAAGAATTATCATAGGGAGGACGAAAATGACCTAATTGTTCATCCAATGACAAAAAAACACCAATTGGATGCACAAGATTGGTTAGAAACCCTAATTGTAAAAGATAAAGTGTAGGGAGGACGAAAATGACCTAAAATGTTCATCCAATGACACAAAACACCTATTGGATGCACAAGATTGGTTAAAAACCCTAATTGGACAATAATTATTATAGGGAGGACGAAAATGACCTAATTGTTCATCCAATGACACAAAAACACCAATTGGATGCACAAGATTGGTTAGAAACCCTAATTGGACAAGATAAAGTGTAGGGAGGACGAAAATGACCTAAGTGTTCATCCAATGATACAAAACACCTCTTGGATGCACAAGATTGGTTAAAAACCCTAATTGGACAAGAATTAGCCTAGGGAGGACGAAAATGACCTAATTGTTCATCCAATGACACAAAAACACCTATCGGATGCACAAGATTGGTTAGAAACCCTAATTGAACAAGATTAAGTGTAGGGAGGACGAAAATAACCTAAATGTTCATCCAATGACACAAAACACCTATTCGATGCACAAGATTGGTTAAAAACCCTAATTGGATAAGAATTAGCCTAAGGAGGACGAAAATGACCTAAATGTTCATCCAATGACAAAAAACACCTATTGGATGCACAAGATTGGTTAAAAACCCTAATTGGACAAGAATTATCATAGGGAGGACGAAAATGACCTAATTGTTCATCCAATGACACAAAAACACCAATTGGATGCACAAGATTGGTTAGAAACCCTAATTGGAAAAGATAAAGTGTAGGGAGGACGAAAATGACCTAAAATGTTCATCCAATGACACAAAACACCTATTGGATGCACAAGATTGGTTTAGAACCCTAATTGGACAAGATTAAGTTTAGGGAGGACGAAAATGACCTAAATGTTCATCCAATGACACAAAACATCTATTGGATGCACAAGATTGGTTAAAAACCCTAATTGGATAAGAATTAGACTAAGGAAGACGAAAATGACCTAAATGCTCATCCAATGACACAAAACACCTATTGGATGCACAAGATTGGTTAAAAACCCTAATTGGATAAGAATTATCATAGGGAGGACGAAAATGACCTAATTGTTCATCCAATGACACAAAAACACCAATTGGATGCACAAGATTGGTTAGAAACCCTAATTGGAAAAGATAAAGTGTAGGGAGGACGAAAATGACCTAAAATGTTCATCCAATGACACAAAACACCTATTGGATGCACAAGATTGGTTAAGAACCCTAATTGGAAAAGATTAAGTTTAGGGAGGACGAAAATGACCTAAATGTTCATCCAATGACACAAAACATCTATTGGATGCACAAGATTGGTTAAAAACCCTAATTGGATAAGAATTAGACTAAGGAGGACGAAAATGACCTAAATGCTCATCCAATGACACAAAACACCTATTGGATGCACAAGATTGGTTAAAAACCCTAATTGGATAAGAATTATCATAGGGAGGACGAAAATGACCTAAATGTTCATCCAATGACACAAAAACACCAATTGGATGCACAAGATTGGTTAGAAACCCTAATTGGAAAAGATAAAGTGTAGGGAGGACGAAAATGACCTAAAATGTTCATCCAATGACACAAAACACCTACTGGATGCACAAGATTGGTTAAAAACCCTAATTGGACAAGATTAAGTTTAGGGAGGACGAAAATGACCTAAATGTTCATCCAATGATACAAAACACCTATTGGATGCACAAGATTGGTTAAAAACCCTAATTGGACAAGAATTATCATAGGGAGGACGAAAATGACCTAATTGTTCATCCAATGACACAAAAACACCAATTGGATGCACAAGATTGGTTAGAAACCCTAATTGGAAAAGATAAAGTGTAGGGAGGACGAAAATGACCTAAAATGTTCATCCAATGACACAAAACACCTATTGGATGCACAAGATTGGTTAAAAACCATAATTGGACAAGAATTATCATAGGGAGGACGAAAATGACCTAATTGTTCATCCAATGACACAAAAACACCTTTCGGATGACCAAGATTTGTTAGAAACCCTAATTGAACAAGATTAAGTGTAGGGAGCACGAAAATGACCTAAATGTTCATCCAATGACACAAAACACCTATTGGATGCACAAGATTGGTTAAAAACCCTAATTGCATAAGAATTAGCCTAAGGAGGACGAAAATGACCTAAATGTTCATCCAATGACACAAAACACCTATTGGATGCACAAGATTGGTTAAAAACCCTAATTGGATAAGAATTAGCCTAAGGAGGACGAAAATGACCTAAATGTTCATCCAATGACACAAAACACCTATTGGATGCACAAGATTGGTTAAAAACCCTAATTGGATAAGAATTAGCCTAAGGAGGACGAAAATGACCTAAATGTTCATCCAATGACACAAAACACCTATTGGATGCACAAGATTGGTTAAAAACCCTAATTGGACAAGAATTATCATAGGGAGGACGAAAATGACCTAATTGTTCATCCAATGACACAAAAACACCTATCGGATGCACAGGATTGGTTAGAAACCCTAATTGAACAAGATTAAGTGTAGGGAGGACGAAAATGACCTAAATGTTCATCCAATGACACAAAACACCTATTGGATGCACAAGATTGGTTAAAAACCCTAATTGGATAAGAATTAGCCTAAGGAGGACGAAAATGACCTAAATGTTCATCCAATGACACAAAACACCTATTGGATGCACAAGATTGGTTAAAAACCCTAATTGGACAAGAATTATCATAGGGAGGACGAAAATGACCTAATTGTTCATCCAATGACACAAAAACACCTATCGCATGCACAAGATTGGTTAGAAACCCTAATTGAACAAGATTAAGTGTAGGGAGGACGAAAATGACCTAAATGTTCATCCAATGACACAAAACACCTATTGGATGCACAAGATTGGTTAAAAACCCTAATTGGATAAGAATTAGCTTAAGGAGGACGAAAATGACCTAAATGTTCATCCAATGACACAAAACACCTATTGGATGCACAAGATTGGTTAAAAACCCTAATTGGACAAGAATTATCATAGGGAGGACGAAAATGACCTAATTGTTCATCCAATGACACAAAAACACCAATTGGATGCACAAGATTGGTTAGAAACCCTAATTGGACAAGATAAAGTGTAGGGAGGACGAAAATGAGCTAAGTGTTCATCCAATGACACAAAACACCTCTTGGATGCACAAGATTGGTTAAAAACCCTAATTGGACAAGAATTAGCCTAGGGAGCACGAAAATAACCTAATTGTTCATCCAATGACACAAAAACACCTATCGGATGCACAAGATTGGTTAGAAACCCTAATTGAACAAGATTAAGTGTAGGGAGGACGAAAATAACCTAAATGTTCATCCAATGACACAAAACACCTATTGGATGCACAAGATTGGTTAAAAACCCTAATTGGATAAGAATTAGCCTAAGGAGGACGAAAATGACCTAAATGTTCATCCAATGACACAAAACACCTATTGGATGCACAAGATTGGTTAAAAACCCTAATTGGACAAGAATTATCATAGGGAGGACGAAAATGACCTAATGGTTCATCCAATGACACAAAAACACCAATTGGATGCACAAGATTGGTTAGAAACCCTAATTGGACAAGATAAAGTGTAGGGAGGACGAAAATGACTTAAGCGTTCATCCAATGACACAAAACACCTATTGGATGCACAAGATTGGTTAAAAACCCTAATTGCACAAGAATTAGCCTAGGGAGGACGAAAATGACCTAATTGTTCATCCAATGACACAAAAACACCTGTCGGATGCACAAGATTGGACAGAAACCCTAATTGAACAAGATTAAGTGTAGGGAGAACGAAAATGACCTAAATGTTCATCCAATGACACAAAACACCTATTGGATGCACAAGATTGCTTAAAAACCCTAATTGGACAAGATTAAGTTTTGGGAGGACGAAAATGACCTAAATGTTCATCCAATGACACAAAACACCTATTGGATGTACAAGATTGGTTAAAAACCCTAATTGGACAAGATTACGTTTAGGGAGGACGAAAATGACCTAAATATTCATCCAATGACACAACACACCTATTGATTGAACAAGATTGGTTAAAAACCCTAATTGGACAAGATTAAGTGTAGGGAGGACGAAAATGACCTAAGTGTTCATCCAATGACACAAAACACCTATTGGATGCACAAGATTGGTTAAAAACCCTAATTGGACAAGAATTATCATAGGGAGGACGAAAATGACCTAATTGTTCATCCAATGACACAAAAACACCAATTGGATGCACAAGATTGGTTAGAAACCCTAATTGAACAAGATTAAGTGTAGGGAGAACGAAAATAACCTAAATGTTCATCCAATGACACAAAACACCTATTGGATGCATAAGATTGGTTAAAAACCCTAATTGGATAAGAATTAGCCTAAGGAGGACGAAAATGACCTAAATGTTCATCCAATGACACAAAACACCTATTGGATGCACAAGATTGGTTAAAAACCCTAATTGGACAAGAATTATCATAGGGAGGACGAAAATGACCTAATTGTTCATCCAATGACACAAAAACACCAATTGGATGCACAAGATGGGTTAGAAACCCTAATTGGACAAGATAAAGTGTAGGGAGGACGAAAATGACCTAAGTGTTCATCCAATGACACAAAACACCTATTGGATGCACAAGATTGGTTAAAAACCCTAATTGGACAAGAATTAGCCTAGGGAGGACGAAAATGACCTAATTGTTCATCCAACGACACAAAAACACCTATCGGATGCACAAGATTGGTTAGAAACCCTAATTGAACAAGATTAAGTGTAGGGAGGACGAAAATAACCTAAATGTTCATCCAATGACACAAAACACCTATTGGATGCACAAGATTGGTTAAAAACCCTAATTGGACAAGATTAAGTTTAGGGAGGACGAAAATGACCTAAATGTTCATCCAATGACACAAAACATCTATTGGATGCACAAGATTGGTTAAAAACCCTAATTGGATAAGAATTAGACTAAGGAGGACGAAATTGACCTAAATGTTCATCCAATGACACAAAACACCTATTGGATGCACAAGATTGGTTAAAAACCCTAATTGGACAAGAATTATCATAGGGAGGACGAAAATGACCTAATTGTTCATCCAATGACACAAAAACACCAATTGGATGCACAAGATTGGTTAGAAACCCTAATTGGAAAAGATAAAGTGTAGGGAGGACGAAAATGACCTAAAATGTTCATCCAATGACACAAAACACCTATTGGATGCACAAGATTGGTTTAGAACCCTAATTGGACAAGATTAAGTTTAGGGAGGACGAAAATGACCTAAATGTTCATCCAATGACACAAAACATCTATTGGATGCACAAGATTGGTTAAAAACCCTAATTGGATAAGAATTAGACTAAGGAAGACGAAAATGACCTAAATGCTCATCCAATGACACAAAACACCTATTGGATGCACAAGATTGGTTAAAAACCCTAATTGGATAAGAATTATCATAGGGAGGACGAAAATGACCTAATTGTTCATCCAATGACACAAAAACACCAATTGGATGCACAAGATTGGTTAGAAACCCTAATTGGAAAATATAAAGTGTAGGGAGGACGAAAATGACCTAAAATGTTCATCCAATGACACAAAACACCTACTGGATGCACAAGATTGGTTAAAAACCCTAATTGGACAAGATTAAGTTTAGGGAGGACGAAAATGACCTAAATGTTCATCCAATGACACAAAACATCTATTGGATGCACAAGATTGGTTAAAAACCCTAATTGGATAAGAATTAGCCTAAGGAGGACGAAAATGACCTAAATGTTCATCCAATGACACAAAACACCTATTGGATGCACAAGATTGGTTAAAAACCCTAATTGGATAAGAATTAGCCTAAGGAGGACGAAAATGACCTAAATGTTCATCCAATGACACAAAACACCTATTGGATGCACAAGATTGGTTAAAAACCCTAATTGGACAAGAATTATCATAGGGAGGACGAAAATGACCTAATTGTTCATCCAATGACACAAAAACACCTATCGGATGCACAGGATTGGTTAGAAACCCTAATTGAACAAGATTAAGTGTAGGGAGGACGAAAATGACCTAAATGTTCATCCAATGACACAAAACACCTATTGGATGCACAAGATTGGTTAAAAACCCTAATTGGATAAGAATTAGCCTAAGGAGGACGAAAATGACCTAAATGTTCATCCAATGACACAAAACACCTATTGGATGCACAAGATTGGTTAAAAACCCGAATTGGACAAGAATTATCATAGGGAAGACGAAAATGACCTAATTGTTCATCCAATGACACAAAAACACCAATTGGATGCACAAGATTGGTTAGAAACCCTAATTGGAAAAGATAAAGTGTAGGGAGGACGAAAATGACCTAAAATGTTCATCCAATGACACAAAACACCTATTGGATGCACAAGATTGGTTAAAAACCCTAATTGGACAAGAATTAGCCTAGGGAGGACGAAAATGACCTAATTGTTCATCCAATGACACAAAAACACCTGTCGGATGCACAAGATTGGTCAGAAACCCTAATTGAACAAGATTAAGTGTAGGGAGGACGAAAATGACCTAAATGTTCATCCAATGACACAACACACCTATTGGATGCACAAGATTGGTTAAAAACCCTAATTGGACAAGAATTATCATAGGGAGGACGAAAATGACCTAATTGTTCATCCAATGACACAAAAACACCAATTGGATGCACAAGATTGGTTAGAAACCCTAATTGGAAAAGATAAAGTGTAGGGAGGACGAAAATGACCTAAAATGTTCATCCAATGACACAAAACACCTATTGGATGCACAAGATTTGTTAAAAACCCTAATTGGACAAGATTAAGTTTAGGGAGGACGAAAATGACCTAAATGTACATCCAATGACACAAAACACCTATTGGATGCACAAGATTGGTTAAAAACCCTAATTGGACAAGAATTATCATAGGGAGGACGAAAATGACCTAATTGTTCATCCAATGACACAAAAACACCAATTGGATGCACAAGATTGGTTAGAAACCCAAATTGGACAAGAAAAAGTGTAGGGAGGACGAAAATGAACTAAGTGTTCATCCAATGACACATAACACCTATTGGATGAACAAGATTGGTTAAAAACCCTAATTGGACAAGAATTAGCCTAGGGAGGACGAAAATGACCTAATTGTTCATCGTATGACACAAAAACACCTATCGGATGCACAAGATTGGTTAGAAACCCTAATTGAACAAGATTAAGTGTAGGGAGGACGAAAATGACCTAAATGTTCATCCAATGACACAAAACACCTATTGGATGCACAAGATTGGTTAAAAACCCTAATTGGATAAGAATTAGCCTAAGGAGGACGAAAATGACCTAAATGTTCATCCAATGACACAAAACACCTATTGGATGCACAAGATTGGTTAAAAACCCTAATTGGACAAGAATTATCATAGGGAGGACGAAAATGACCTAATTGTTCATCCAATGACACAAAAACACCAATTGGATGCACAAGATTGGTTAGAAACCCACATTGGACAAGATAAAGTGTAGGGAGGACGAAAATGACCTAAGTGTTCATCCAATGACACAAAACACCTATTGGATGCACAAGATTGGTTAAAAACCCAAATTGGACAAGATTAAGTTTAGGGAGGACGAAAATGACCTAAATATTCATCCAATGACACAACACACCTATTGAATGAACAAGATTGGTTAAAAACCCTAATTGGACAAGATTAAGTGTAGGGAGGACGAAAATGACCTAAATGTTCATCCAATTAAACAAAAACACCTATCGGATGCACAAGATTGGTTAGAAACCCTAATTGAACAAGATTAAGTGTAGGGAGGACGAAAATGACCTAAATGTTCATCCAATGACACAAAACACCTATTGGATGCACAAGATTGGTTAAAAACCCTAATTGGACAAGATTAAGTTTAGGGAAGACGAAAATGACCTAAATATTCATCCAATGACACAACACACCTATTGAATGAACAAGATTGGTTAAAAACCCTAATTGGACAAGATTAAGTGTAGGGAGGACGAAAATGACCAAAATGTTTATCCAATGACACAAAAACACCTATCGGATGCACAAGATTGGTTAGAAACCCTAATGGAACAAGATTAAGTGTAGGGAGGACGAAAATGACCTAAATGTTCATCCAATGACACAAAACACCTATTGGATGCACAAGATTGGTTAAAAACCCTAATTGGATAAGAATTAGCCTAAGGAGGACGAAAATGACCTAAATGTTCATCCAATGACACAAAACACCTATTGGATGCACAAGATTGGTTAAAAACCCTAATTGGACAAGAATTATCATAGGGAGGACCAAAATGACCTAATTGTTCATCGAATGACACAAGAACACCAATTGGATGCACAAGATTGGTTAAAAACCCTAATTGGACAAGATTAAGTTTAGGGAGGACGAAAATGACCTAAATGTTCATCCAATGACACAAAACACCTATTGGATGCACAAGATTGGTTAAAAACCCTAATTGGACAAGATTAAGTTTAGGGAGGACGAAAATGACCTAAATGTTCATCCAATGACACAAAACATCTATTGGATCCACAAGATTAGTTAAAAACCCTAATTGGATAAGACTTAGACTAAGGAGGACGAAAATGACCTAAATGTTCATCCAATGACACAAAACACCTATTGGATGCACAAGATTGGTTAAAAACCCTAATTGGATAAGAATTATCATAGGGAGGACGAAAATGACCTAATTGTTCATCCAATGACACAAAAACACCAATTGGATGCACAAGATTGGTTAGAAACCCTAATTGGAAAAGATAAAGTGTAGGGAGGACGAAAATGACCTAAAATGTTAATCCAATGACACAAAACACCTATTGGATGCACAAGATTGGTTAAGAACCCTAATTGGACAAGATTAAGTTTAGGGAGGACGAAAATGACCTAAATGTTCATCCAATGACACAAAACATCTATTGGATGCACAAGATTGGTTAAAAACCCTAATTGGATAAGAATTAGACTAAGGAAGACGAAAATGACCTAAATGCTCATCCAATGACACAAAACACCTATTGGATGCACAAGATTGGTTAAAAACCCTAATTGGATAAGAATTAGCCTAAGGAGGACGAAAATGACCTAAATGTTCATCCAATGACAC
Source organism: Cicer judaicum (assembly GCA_037974835.1). NCBI lineage: Eukaryota > Viridiplantae > Streptophyta > Magnoliopsida > Fabales > Fabaceae > Cicer > Cicer judaicum. The sequence continues at coordinate 86,338 of JBBPBS010000254.1, forward strand.
AAAACACCTATTGGATGCACAAGATTGGTTAAAAACCCTAATTGGACAAGAATTATCATAGGGAGGACGAAAATGACCTAATTGTTCATCCAATGACACAAAAACACCAATTGGATGCACAAGATTGGTTAGAAACCCTAATTGGAAAAGATAAAGTGTAGGGAGGACGAAAATGACCTAAAATGTTCATCCAATGACACAAAACACCTATTGGATGCACAAGATTGGTTAAAAACCATAATTGGACAAGAATTATCATAGGGAGGACGAAAATGACCTAATTGTTCATCCAATGACACAAAAACACCTTTCGGATGACCAAGATTTGTTAGAAACCCTAATTGAACAAGATTAAGTGTAGGGAGCACGAAAATGACCTAAATGTTCATCCAATGACACAAAACACCTATTGGATGCACAAGATTGGTTAAAAACCCTAATTGGACAAGAATTATCATAGGGAGGACGAAAATGACCTAATTGTTCATCCAATGACACAAAAACACCAATTGGATGCACAAGATTGGTTAGAAACCCTAATTGGACAAGATAAAGTGTAGGGAGGACGAAAATGACCTAAGTGTTCATCCAATGACACAAAACACCTATCGGATGCACAAGATTGGTTAGAAACCCTAATTGAACAAGATTAAGTGTAGGGAGGATGAAAATAACCTAAATGTTCATCCAATGACACAAAACACCTATTGGATGCACAAGATTGGTTAAAAACCCTAATTGGATAAGAATTAGCCTAAGGAGGACGAAAATGACCTAAATGTTCATCCAATGACACAAAACACCTATTGGATGCACAAGATTGGTTAAAAACCCTAATTGGACAAGAATTATCATAGGGAGGACGAAAATGACCTAATTGTTCATCCAATGACACAAAAACACCAATTGGATGCACAAGATTGGTTAGAAACCCTAATTGGACAAGATAAAGTGTAGGGAGGACGAAAATGACCTAAGTGTTCATCTAATGACACAAAACACCTATTGGATGCACAAGATTGGTTAAAAACCCTAATTGGACAAGAATTAGCCTAGGGAGGACGAAAATGACCTTATTGTTCATCCATTGACACAAAAACACCTCTCGGATGCACAAGATTGGTTAGAAACCCTAATTGAACAAGATTAAGTGTAGGGAGGACGAAAATGACCTAAATGTTCATCCAATGACACAAAACACCTACTGGATGGACAAGATTGGTTAAAAACCCTAATTGGATAAGAATTAGCCTAAGGAGGACGAAAATGACCTAAATGTTCATCCAATGACACAAAACACCTATTGGATGCACAAGATTGGTTAAAAACTCTAATTGGACAAGATTAAGTTTAGGGAGGACGAAAATGACCTAAATGTTCATCCAATGACACAAAACACCTATTGGATGCACAAGATTGGTTAAAAACCCTAATTGGATAAGAATTAGCCTAAGGAGGACGAAAATGACCTAAATGTTCATCCAATGACACAAAACACCTATTGGATGCACAAGATTGGTTAAAAACCCTAATTGGACAAGAATTATCATAGGGAGGACGAAAATGACCTAATTGTTCATCCAATGACACAAAAACACCAATTGGATCCACAAGATTGGTTAGAAAACCTAATTGGAAAAGATAAAGTGTAGGGAGGACAAAAATGACCTAAAATGTTCATCCAATGACACAAAACACCTACTGGATGCACAAGATTGGTTAAAAACCCTAATTGGACAAGATTAAGTTTAGGGAGGACGAAAATGACCTAAATGTTCATCCAATGACACAAAACACCTATTGGATGCACAAGATTGGTTAAAAACCCTAATTGGACAAGAATTATCATAGGGAGGACGAAAATGAGCTAATTGTTCATCCAATGACACAAAACATCTATTGGATGCACAAGATTGGTTAAAAACCCTAATTGGACAAGAATTATCATAGGGAGGACGAAAATGACCTAATTGTTCATCCAATGACACAAAAACACCAACTGGATGCACAAGATTGGTTAGAAACCCTAATTGGAAAAGATAAAGTGTAGGGAGGACGAAAATGACCTAAAATGTTCATCCAATGACACAAAACACCTACTGGATGCACAAGATTGGTTAAAAACCCTAATTGGACAAGATTAAGTTTAGGGAGGACGAAAATGACCTAAATGTTCATCCAATGACACAAAACACCTATTGGATGCACAAGATTGGTTAAAAACCCTAATTGGACAAGAATTATCATAGGGAGGACGAAAATGAGCTAATTGTTCATCCAATGACACAAAACATCTATTGGATGCACAAGATTGGTTAAAAACCCTAATTGGACAAGAATTATCATAGGGAGGACGAAAATGACCTAATTGTTCATCCAATGACACAAAAACACCAATTGGATGCACAAGATTGGTTAGAAACCCTAATTGGAAAAGATAAAGTGTAGGGAGGACGAAAATGACCTAAAATGTTCATCCAATGACACAAAACATCTATTGGATGCACAAGATTGGTTAAAAACCCTAATTGGATAAGAATTAGACTAAGGAGGACGAATATGACCTAAATGTTCATCCAATGACACAAAACACCTATTGGATGCACAAGATTGGTTAAAAACCCTAATTGGACAAGATTAAGTTTAGGGAGGACGAAAATGACCTAAATGTTCATCCAATGACACAAAACACCTATTGGATGCACAAGATTGGTTAAAAACCCTAATTGGACAAGAATTATCATAGGGAGGACGAAAATGACCTAATTGTTCATCCAATGACACAAAAACACCAATTGGATGCACAAGATTGGTTAGAAACCCAAATTGGACAAGAAAAAGTGTAGGGAGGACGAAAATGAACTAAGTGTTCATCCAATGACACATAACACCTATTGGATGAACAAGATTGGTTAAAAACCCTAATTGGACAAGAATTAGCCTAGGGAGGACGAAAATGACCTAATTTTTCATCCAATGACACAAAAACACCTATCGGATGCACAAGATTGGTTAGAAACCCTAATTGAACAAGATTAAGTGTAGGGAGGACGAAAATGACCTAAATGTTCATCCAATGACACAAAACACCTATTGGATGCACAAGATTGGTTAAAAACCCTAATTGGACAAGAATTATCATAGGGAGGACGAAAATGACCTAATTGTTCATCCAATGACACAAAAACACCAATTGGATGCACAAGATTGGTTAGAAACCCTAATTGGAAAAGATAAAGTGTAGGGAGGACGAAAATGACCTAAAATGTTCATCCAATGACACAAAACACCTATTGGATGCACAAGATTGGTTAAAAACCCTAATTGGAGAAGAATTATCATAGGGAGGACGAAAATGACCTAATTGTTCATCCAATGACACCAAAACACCAATTGGATGCACAAGATTGGTTAGAAACCCTAATTGGACAAGATAAAGTTTAGGGAGGACGAAAATGACCTAAATGTTCATCCAATGACACAAAACATCTATTGGATGCACAAGATTGGTTAAAAACCCTAATTGGATAAGAATTAGACTAAGGAGGACGAAAATGACCTAAATGTTCATCCAATGACACAAAAACACCTATCGGATGCACAAGATTGGTTAGAAACCCTAATTGAACAAGATTAAGTGTAGGGAGGACGAAAATAACCTAAATGTTCATCCAATGACACAAAACACCTATTGGATGCACAAGATTGGTTAAAAACCCTAATTGGACAAGAATTATCATAGGGAGGACGAAAATGACCTAATTGTTCATCCAATGACACAAAAACACCAATTGGATGCACAAGATTTGTTAGAAACCCTAATTGGACAAGATAAAGTTTAGGGAGGACGAAAATGACCTAAATGTTCATCCAATGACACAAAACACCTATTGGATGCACAAGATTGGTTAAAAACCCTAATTGGACAAGAATTATCATAGGGAGGACGAAAATGACCTAATTGTTCATCCAATGACACAAAAACACCAATTGGATGCACAAGATTGGTTAGAAACCCTAATTGGAAAAGATAAAGAGTAGGGAGGACGAAAATGACCTAAAATGTTCATCCAATGACACAAAACACCTATTGGATGCACAAGATTGGTTAAAAACCCTAATTGGACAAGATTAAGTTTAGGGAGGACGAAAATGACCTAAATGTTCATCCAATGACACAAAACACCTATTGGATGCACAAGATTGGTTAAAAACCCTAATTGGATAAGACTTAGACTAGGGAGGACGAAAATGACCTAATTGTTCATCCAATGACACAAAAACACCAATTGGATGCACAAGATTGGTTAGAAACCCTAATTGGAAAAGATAAAGTGTAGGGAGGACGAAAATGACCTAAAATGTTCATCCAATGACACAAAACACCTATTGGATGCACAAGATTGGTTAAAAACCCTAATTGGACAAGATTATGTTTAGGGAGGACGAAAATGACCTAAATGTTCATCCAATGACACAAAACATCTATAGGATGCACAAGATTGGTTAAAAACCCTAATTGGATAAGAATTAGACTAAGGAGGACGAAAATGACCTAAATGATTATCCAATGACACAAAACACCTATTGGATGCACAAGATTGGTTAAAAACCCTAATTGGACAAGAATTATCATAGGGAGGACGAAAATGACCTAATTGTTCATCCAATGACACAAAAACACCAATTGGATGCACAAGATTGGTTAGAAACCCAAATTGGACAAGAAAAAGTGTAGGGAGGACGAAAATGACCTAATTGTTCATCCAATGACACAAAAACACCAATTGGATGCACAAGATTGGTTAGAAACCCTAATTGGAAAAGATAAAGTGTAGGGAGGACGAAAATGACCTAAAATGTTCATCCAATGACACAAAACACCTATTGGATGCACAAGATTGGTTAAAAACCCTAATTGGACAAGATTAAGTTTAGGGAGGACGAAAATGACCTAAATGTTAATCCAATGACACAAAACAACTATTGGATGCACAAGATTGGTTAAAAACCCTAATTGGACAAGATTAAGTTTAGGGAGGACGAAAATGACCTAAATGTTCATCCAATGACACAAAACACCTATTGGATGCACAAGATTGGTTAAAAACCCTAATTGGACAAGATTAAGTTTAGGGAGGACGAAAATGACCTAAATGTTCATCCAATGACACAAAACACCAATTGGATGCACAAGATTGGTTAAAAACCCTAATTGGACAAGAATTAGCCTAGGGAGGACGAAAATGACCTAATTGTTCATCCAATGACACAAAAACACCAATTGGATGCACAAGATTGGTTAGAAACCCTAATTGGAAAAGATAAAGTGTAGGGAGGACGAAAATGACCTAAAATGTTCATCCAATGACACAAAACACCTATTGGATGCACAAGATTGGTTAAAAACCCTAATTGGACAAGATTAAGTTTAGGGAGGACGAAAATGACCTAAATGTTCATCCAATGACACAAAACATCTATTGGATCCAAAAGATTGGTTAAAAACCCTAATTGGATAAGACTTAGACTAAGGAGGACGAAAATGACCTAAATGTTCATCCAATGACACAAAACACCTATTGGATGCACAAGATTGGTTAAAAACCCTAATTGGATAAGAATTATCATAGGGAGGACGAAAATGACCTAATTGTTCATCCAATGACACAAAAACACCAATTGGATGCACAAGATTGGTTAGAAACCCTAATTGGAAAAGATAAAGTGTAGGGAGGACGAAAATGACCTAAAATGTTCATCCAATGACACAAAACACCTACTGATGCACAAGATTGGTTAAAAACCCTAATTGGACAAGATTAAGTTTAGGGAGGACGAAAATGACCTAAATGTTCATCCAATGACACAAAACACCTATTGGATGCACAAGATTGGTTAAAAACCCTAATTGGACAAGAATTATCATAGGGAGGACGAAAATGACCTAATTGTTCATCCAATGACACAAAAACACCAATTGGATGCACAAGATTGGTTAGAAACCCTAATTGGACAAGATAAAATTTAGGGAGGACGAAAATGACCTAAATGTTCATCCAATGACACAAAACATCTATTGGATGCACAAGATTGGTTAAAAACCCTAATTGGATAAGAATTAGCCTAGGCAGGACGAAAATGACCTAATTGTTCATCCAATGACACAAAAACACCAATTGGATGCACAAGATTGGTTAGAAACCCTAATTGGAAAAGATAAAGTGTAGGGAGGACGAAAATGACCTAAAATGTTCATCCAATGACACAAAACACCTATTGGATGCACAAGATTGGTTAAGAACCCTAATTGGACAAGATTAAGTTTAGGGAGGACGAAAATGACCTAAATGTTCATCCAATGACACAAAACATCTATTGGATGCACAAGATTGGATAAAAACCCTAATTGGATAAGAATTAGACTAAGGAGGACGAAAATGACCTAAATGCTCATCCAATGACACAAAACACCTATTGGATGCACAAGATTGGTTAAAAACCCTAATTGGATAAGAATTATCATAGGGAGGACGAAAATGACCTAATTGTTCATCCAATGACACAAAAACACCAATTGGATGCACAACATTGGTTAGAAACCCTAATTGGAAAAGATAAAGTGTAGGGAGGACGAAAATGACCTAAAATGTTCATCCAATGACACAAAACACCTATTGGATGCACAAGATTGGTTAAGAACCCTAATTGGACAAGATTAAGTTTAGGGAGGACGAAAATGACCTAAATGTTCATCCAATGACACAAAATATCTATTGGATGCACAAGATTGGTTAAAAACCCTAATTGGATAAGAATTAGACTAAGGAGGACGAAAATGACCTAAATGCTCATCCAATGACACAAAACACCTATTGGATGCACAAGATTGGTTAAAAACCCTAATTGGATAAGAATTATCATAGGGAGGACGAAAATGACCTAATTGTTCATCCAATGACACAAAAACACCAATTGGATGCACAAGATTGGTTAGAAACCCTAATTGGAAAATATAAAGTGTAGGGAGGACGAAAATGACCTAAAATGTTCATCCAATGACACAAAACACCTATTGGATGCACAAGATTGGTTAAGAACCCTAATTGGACAAGATTAAGTTTAGGGAGGACGAAAATGACCTAAATGTTCATCCAATGACACAAAACATCTATTGGATGCACAAGATTGGTTAAAAACCCTAATTGGATAAGAATTAGACTAAGGAGGACGAAAATGACCTAAATGCTCATCCAATGACACAAAACACCTATTGGATGCACAAGATTGGTTAAAAACCCTAATTGGATAAGAATTAACATAGGGAGGACGAAAATGACCTAATTGTTCATCCAATGACACAAAAACACCAATTGGATGCACAAGATTGGTTAGAAACCCTAATTGGAAAAGATAAAGTGTAGGGAGGACGAAAATGACCTAAAATGTTCATCCAATGACACAAAACACCTATTGGATGCACAAGATTGGTTAAGAACCCTAATTGGACAAGGTTAAGTTTAGGGAGGACGAAAATGACCTAAATGTTCATCCAATGACACAAAACATCTATTGGATGCACAAGATTGGTTAAAAACCCTAATTGGATAAGAATTAGACTAAGGAGGACGAAAATGACCTAAATGCTCATCCAA
>JBBPBS010000257.1:10083-33526 GCA_037974835.1 Cicer judaicum
GGAAGACGAAAATGACCTAATTGTTCATCCAACGACACAAATGAACTTATTTGATGCACAAGATTGGTTGGAAACCCTAATTGGACAAGATTAAGCCTAAGGACGACGAAAATGACCTAAATGTTCATCCAATGACACAAACACACCTATTGGATGCACAAGATTGGTTAGAAACCCTAATTGGACAAGAATAAGACGAGGGAGGACGAAAGAGACCTATTTGTTCATCCAATGACACAAACACGCCTATTGGATGCACATGATTGTTTAGAAACCCTAATTAAACTAGAATAAGCCTAGGGAGGACGAAAGAGACCTAATTATTCATCCAATCACACAAACATACCTATTGGATGCATAAGATTAGTTAGAAACCTTAATTCGAGAAGAATAAGCCTAGGGAGGTCGAAAATGACCTAAATGTTCATCCATTGTCACAAACACACCTATCGGATGCACAAGATTGGTTAAAAACCCTAATTGGACAAGAATAAGCCTACGGACACCGAAAATGACCTAAATGTTCATCCAATGAACCAAACACACCAATTGGATTCATAAGATTGTTTAGAAACCCTAATTGGTCAAGAATAAGCCTAGGGAAGACGAAAATGACCTAATTGTTCATCCAACGACACAAATGAACTTATTCGATGCACAAGATTGGTTGGAAACCCTAATTGGACAAGATTAAGCCTAGGGACGACGAAAATAACCTAAATGTTCATCCAATGACACAAACACACCTATTGGATGCACAAGATTGTTTAGAAACCCTAATTGGAGAAGAATAAGCCGAGGGAGGACGAAAATGAGCTAATTGTTCATCCAATGACACAAACACGCCTATTGGATGCACATGATTGTTTAGAAACCCGAATTAAACAAGAATAAGCCTACGGAGACCGAAAATGACCTAATTGTTCATCCAATGACTCAAACATACCTATTGGAGGCATAAGATTAGTTAGAAACCTTAATTGGAGAGGAATAAGCCTAGGGAGGTCGAAAATGACCTAAATGTTCATCCATTGACACAAACACACCTATTGGATGCACAAGATTGGTTAAAAACCATAATTGGACAAGAATAAGCCGAGGGAGGACGAAAATGACCTAAATGTTCATCCAATGACCCAAACACACCTATTGGATTCAAAAGATTGTTTAGAAACCCTAATAGGACAAGAATAAGCCTAGGGAGGACGAAAATGACCTAATTGTTCATCCAATGACACAAATGAACTTATACGATGCACAAGGTTGGTTGAAAACCCTAATTGGACAAGAAAAACCCTAGGGAGGACGAAAATGACCTAAATGTTCATCAAATGACACAAACACACCAATTGGATGCACAAGATTGGTTAGAAACCCTAATTGGACTAGAATAAGCCAAGGGAGGACGAAAGAGACCTAATTGTTCATCCAATAACAAAAACACACCTATTGGATGCACAAAATTGTTTAGAAACCCTAATTAAACAAGAATAAGCCACGGGAGGACGAAAATGATCTAATTGTTCATCCAAGGACACAAAAACACCAATTGGATGCACAAGATTAGTTAGAAACCTTAATTGGAGAAGAATAAGCCTAGGGTGGTCGAAAATGACTTAAATGTTCATCCAATGACACAAACACACCTATTGGATGCACAAGATGGTTTAGACACCCTAATTAAACAAGAGTAAGCCTAGGGAAGACGAAAATGATGTAAATGTTCATCCCCTGACACAATCACACCTATTTGATGCACAAGATTGGTTAAAAACCCTAATTGGACAAGAATAAGCCTTTGGAGGCCGAAAATGACCTAATTTTTCATCCAATGACACAAACACAACTGTTACATGCACAAGATTGTTTAGAAACCCTAATTAAACAAGAATAAGCCTAGGGAGGACGAATGAGACATAAATGTTCACCCTAATTGGACAAGAATAAGCCTATGGAGGACGAAAATGACCTAATTGTTCATCTAGTGACACAAACACATCTATTGGATGCACAAGATTGGTTAGAAACCCTAATTGGACAAGAATAAGCCTAGGGAGGACGAAAATGACATAATTGTTCATCCAATTACACAAATCAACTTATTCGATGCACAAGATTGGTTGGAAACCCTAATTGGACAAGAATAAGCCTAGGGAGGACGAAAATGACCTAAATGTTCATCCAATGACACAAACACACCTATTGGATGCACAAGATTAGTTAGAAATCCTAATTGGACAAGAATAAGCCGAAAGAGGACGAAAGAGACCTATTTGTTCATCCAATGACACAAACACACCTATTGGATGCACATGATTGTTTAGAAACCCTAATTAAACAAGAATAAGCCTAGGGAGGACGAAAGAGACCAAATTATTCATCCATTGACACAAACATACCTATTGGATGCACAAGATTACTTAGAAACCTTAATTGGAGAAGAATAAGCCTAGGGAGGTCAAAAATGACCTAAATGTTCATCCAATGACACAAACACACATATTGGATGCACAAGATTGTTTAGTTACCCTAATTAAACAAGAATAAGCCTAGGGAGGATGAAAATGACCTAAATGTTCACCCAATGACACAATCACACCTATTGGATGCACAAGATTATTTAAAATCCCTAATTGGACAAGAATAAGCCATCGGAGACCGAAAATGACCTAAATGTTCATTCTATGACACAAACACACCTATTACATGAACAAGATTGTTTAGAAACCCTAATTAAACAACAATAAGCCTAGGGACGGCGAAAGAGACATAAATGTTTACCCAATGACGCAAACACGCCTATTGGATGCACAAGATTGGTTAAAAACCCTAATTGGAAAAGAATAAGCCTACGGAGACCGAAAATGACCTAATTGTTCATCCAATGACTCAAACACACCTATTGGATGCACAAGATTGGTTAAAACCCTAATTGGTCAAGAATAAGCCTAGGGAAGACGAAAATGACCTAATTGTTCATCCAACGACACAAATGAACTTATTCGATGCACAAGATTGGTTGGAAACCCTAATTGGACAAGATTAAGCCTAGGGACGACGAAAATGACCTAAATGTTCATCCAATGACACAAACACACCTATTGGATGCACATGATTGTTTAGAAACCCTAATGAAACAAGAATAAGCCTACGGAGACCGAAAATGACCTAATTGTTCATCCAATGACTCAAACATACCTATTGGATGCATAAGATTAGTTAGAAACCTTAATTGGAGAAGAATAAGCCTAGGGAGGTCGAAAATGACCTAAATGTTCATCCATTGTCACAAACACACCTATTGGTTGCACAAGATTGTTTAGTTACCCTAATTAAACAAGAATAAATCTAGGGAGGACGAAAATGACCTAAATGTTCACCCAATGACACAATCACACCTATTGAATGCACAAGTTTATTTAAAAACCCTAATTGGACAAGAATAAGCCTTGGGAGAACGAAGATGACCTAAATGTTCATCCTATGACACAAACACACCTATTAGATGCACAAGATTGTTTAGAAACCCTAATTAAACAACAATAAGCCTAGGGAGGACGAAAGAGACATAAATGTTCACCCAATGACACAAACACACCTATTGGATGCACAAGATTGGTTAAAAACCCTAATTGGACAAGAATAAGCCTACGGAGACCGAAAATGACCTAATTGTTCATCCAATGACTCAAACACACCTATTGGATGCACAAGATTGGTTAGAAACCCTAATTGGTCAAGAATAAGCCTAGGGAAGACGAAAATGACCTAATTGTTCATCCAACGACACAAATGAACTTATTTGATGCACAAGATTGGTTGGAAACCCTAATTGGACAAGATTAAGCCTAAGGACGACGAAAATGACCTAAATGTTCATCCAATGACACAAACACACCTATTGGATGCACAAGATTGGTTAGAAACCCTAATTGGACAAGAATAAGACGAGGGAGGACGAAAGAGACCTATTTGTTCATCCAATGACACAAACACGCCTATTGGATGCACATGATTGTTTAGAAACCCTAATTAAACTAGAATAAGCCTAGGGAGGACGAAAGAGACCTAATTATTCATCCAATCACACAAACATACCTATTGGATGCATAAGATTAGTTAGAAACCTTAATTCGAGAAGAATAAGCCTAGGGAGGTCGAAAATGACCTAAATGTTCATCCATTGTCACAATAACACCTATCGGATGCACAAGATTGGTTAAAAACCCTAATTGGACAAGAATAAGCCTACGGACACCGAAAATGACCTAAATGTTCATCCAATGAACCAAACACACCAATTGGATTCATAAGATTGTTTAGAAACCCTAATTGGTCAAGAATAAGCCTAGGGAAGACGAAAATGACCTAATTGTTCATCCAACGACACAAATGAACTTATTCGATGCACAAGATTGGTTGGAAACCCTAATTGGACAAGATTAAGCCTAGGGACGACGAAAATAACCTAAATGTTCATCCAATGACACAAACACACCTATTGGATGCACAAGATTGGTTAGAAACCCTAATTGGACAAGAATAAGCCGAGGGAGGACGAAAATGACCTAATTGTTGATCCAATGACACAAACACGCCTATTGGATGCACATGATTGTTTAGAAACCCTAATTAAACAAGAATAAGCCTACGGAGACCGAAAATAACCTAATTGTTCGTCCAATGACTCAACATACCTATTGGATGCATAAGATTAGTTAGAAACCTTAATTGGAGAAGAATAAGCCTAGGGAGGTCGAAAATGACCTAAATGTTCATCCATTGTCACAAACACACCTATTGGTTGCACAAGATTGTTTAGTTACCCTAATTAAACAAGAATAAGCCTAGGGAGGACGAAAATGACCTAAATGTTCACCCAATGACACAATCACACCTATTGAATGCACAAGATTATTTAAAAACCCTAATTGGACAAGAATAAGCCTTGGGAGAACGAAAATGACCTAAATGTTCATCCTATGACACAAACACACCTATTAGATGCACAAGATTGTTTAGAAACCCTAATTAAACAACAATAAGCCTAGGGAGGACGAAAGAGACATAAATGTTCACCCAATGACACAAACACACCTATTGGATGCACAAGATTGGTTAAAAACCCTAATTGGACAAGATTAAGCCTACGGAGACCGAAAATGACCTAATTGTTCATCCAATGACTCAAACACACCTATTGGATGCACAAGATTGGTTAGAAACCCTAATTGGTCAAGAATAAGCCTAGGGAAGACGAAAATGACCTAATTGTTCATCCAACGACACAAATGAACTTATTTGATGCACAAGATTGGTTGGAAACCCTAATTGGACAAGATTAAGCCTAGGGACGACGAAAATGACCTAAATGTTCATCCAATGACACAAACACACCTATTGGATGCACAAGATTGGTTAGAAACCCTAATTGGACAAGAATAAGACGAGGGAGGACGAAAGCGACCTATTTGTTCATCCAATGACACAAACACGCCTATTGGATGCACATGATTGTTTAGAAACCCTAATTAAACAAGAATAAGCCTAGGGAGGACGAAAGAGACCTAATTATTCATCCAATCACACAAACATACCTATTGGAGGCATAAGATTAGTTAGAAACCTTAATTGGAGAAGAATAAGCCTAGGGAGGTCGAAAATGACCTAAATGTTCATCCATTGACACAAACACACCTATTGGATGCACAAGATTGTTTAGTTACCCTAATTAAACAAGAATAAGCCTAGGGAGGACGAAAATGACCTAAATGTTCACCAAATGACACAATCACACCTATTGAATGCACAAGATTATTTAAAAACCCTATTTGGACAAGAATAAGCCTTGGGAGACCGAAAATGACCTAAATGTTCATCCTATGACACAAACACACCTATTAGATGCACAAGATTGTTTAGAAACCCTAATTAAACAACAATAAGCCTAGGGAGGACGAAAGAAACATAAATGTTCACCCAATGACACAAACACACCTATTGGATGGACAAGATTGGTTAAAAACCCTAATTGGACAAGAATAACCCTAGGGAAGACGAAAATGACCAAATTGTTCATCCAACGACACAAATGAACTTATTCGATGCACAAGATTGGTTGGAAACCCTAATTGGACAAGATTAAGCCTAAGGACGACGAAAATAACCTAAATGTTCATCCAATGACACAAACACACCTATTGGATGCACAAGATTGGTTCGAAACCCTAATTGGACAAGAATAAGCCGAGGGAGGACGACGACGAAAATGACCTAAATGTTCATCCAATGACACAAACACAACTATTGGATGCACAAGATTGGTCCGAAACCCTAATTGGACAAGAATAAGCATTGGGAGGACGAAAATGACCTAATTGTTCATCCAATGACACAAACACACCTATTGGATGCACATGATTGTTTAGAAACCCTAATGAAACAAGAATAAGCTTACGGAGACCGAAAATGACCTAATTGTTCATCCAATGACTCAAACATACCTATTGGATGCATAAGATTAGTTAGAAACCTAAATTGGAGAAGAATAACACTAGGGAGGTCCAAAATGACCTAAATGTTCATCCATTGTCACAAACACACCTATTGGTTGCACAAGATTGTTTAGTTACCCTAATTAAACAAGAATAAGCCTAGGGAGGACGAAAATGACCTAAATGTTCACCCAATGACACAATCACACCTATTGAATGCACAAGATTATTTAAAAACCCTAATTGGACAAGAATAAGCCTTGGGAGAACGAAAATGACCTAAATGTTCATCCTATGACACAAACACACCTATTAGATGCACAAGATTGTTTAGAAACCCTAATTAAACAACAATAAGCCTAGGCAGGACGAAAGAGACATAAATGTTCACCCAATGACACAAACACACCTATTGGATGCACAAGATTGGTTAAAAACCCTAATTGGACAAGAATTAGCCTACGGAGACCGAAAATGACCTAATTGTTCATCCAATGACTCAAACACACCTATTGGATGCACAAGATTGGTTAGAAACCCTAATTGGTCAAGAATAAGCCTAGGGAAGACGAAAATGACCTAATTGTTCATCCAACGACACAAATGAACTTATTTGATGCACAAGATTGGTTGGAAACCCTAATTGGACAAGATTAAGCCTAGGGACGACGAAAATGACCTAAATGTTCATCCAATGACACAAACACACCTATTGGATGCACAAGATTGGTTAGAAACCCTAATTGGACAAGAATAAGACGAGGGAGGACGAAAGAGACCTATTTGTTCATCCAATGACACAAACACGCCTATTGGATGCACATGATTGTTTAGAAACCCTAATTAAACAAGAATAAGCCTAGGGAGGACGAAAGAGACCTAATTATTCATCCAATCACACAAACATACCTATTGGATGCATAAGATTAGTTAGAAACCTTAATTGGAGAAGAATAAGCCTAGGGAGGTCGAAAATGACCTAAATGTTCATCCATTGTCACAAACACACCTATCGGATGCACAAGATTGGTTAAAAACCCTAATTGGACAAGAATAAGCCTACGGAGACCGAAAATGACCTAAATGTTCATCCAATGACTCAAACACACCAATTGGATTGATAAGATTGTTTAGAAACCCTAATTGGTCAAGAATAAGCCTAGGGAAGACGAAAATGACCTAATTGTTCATCCAACGACACAAATGAACTTATTCGATGCACAAGATTGGTTGGAAACCCTAATTGGACAAGATTAAGCCTAGGGACGACGAAAATAACCTAAATGTTCATCCAATGACACAAACACACCTATTGGATGCACAAGATTGGTTAGAAACCCTAATTGGACAAGAATAAGCCGAGGGAGGACGAAAATGACCTAATTGTTGATCCAATGACACAAACACGCCTATTGGATGCACATGATTGTTTAGAAACCCTAATTAAACAAGAATAAGCCTACGGAGACCGAAAATAACCTAATTGTTCGTCCAATGACTCAACATACCTATTGGATGCATAAGATTAGTTAGAAACCTTAATTGGAGAAGAATAAGCCTAGGGAGGTCGAAAATGACCTAAATGTTCATCCATTGTCACAAACACACCTATTGGTTGCACAAGATTGTTTAGTTACCCTAATTAAACAAGAATAAGCCTAGGGAGGACGAAAATGACCTAAATGTTCATCCAATGACACAATCACACCTATTGAATGCACAAGATTATTTAAAAACCCTAATTGGACAAGAATAAGCCTTGGGAGACCGAAAATGACCTAAATGTTCATCCTATGACACAAACACACCTATTAGATGCACAAGATTGTTTCGAAACCCTAATTAAACAACAATAAGCCTAGGGAGCACGAAAGAGACATAAATGTTCACCCAATGACACAAAAACACCTATTGGATGCACAAGATTGGTTAAAAACCCTAATTGGACAATAATAAGCCTACGAAGACCGAAAATGACCTAATTGTTCATCCAATGACTCAAACACACCTATTGGATGCACAAGATTGGTTAGAAACCCTAATTGGTCAAGAATAAGCCTAGGGAAGACGAAAATGACCTAATTGTTCATCCAACGAAACAAATGAACTTATTCGATGCACAAGATTGGTTGGAAACCCTAATTGGACAAGATTAAGCCTAGGGACGACGAAAATGACCTAAATGTTCATCCAATGACACAAACACACCTATTGGATGCACAAGATTGGTCAGAAACCCTAATTGGACAAGAATAAGACGAGGGAGGACGAAAATGACCTAATTGTTCATCCAATGACACAAACACGCCTATTGGATGCACATGATTGTTTAGAAACCCTAATTAAACAAGAATAAGCCTACGGAGACCGAAAATGACCTAATTGTTCGTCCAATGACTCAAACATACCTATTGGATTCATAAGATTAGTTAGAAACCTTAATTGGAGAAGAATAAGCCTAGGGAGGTCGAAAATGACCTAAATGTTCATCCATTGTCACAAACACACCTATTGGTTGCACAAGATTGTTTAGTTACCCTAATTAAACAAGAATAAGCCTAGGGAGGACGAAAATGACCTAAATGTTCACCCAATGACACAATCACACCTATGAATGCACAAGATTATTTAAAAACCCTAATTGGACAAGAATAAGCCTTGGGAGAACGAAAATGACCTAAATGTTCATCCTATGACACAAACACACCTATTAGATGCACAAGATTGTTTAGAAACCCTAATTAAACAACAATAAGCCTAGGGAGGACGAAAGATACATAAATGTTCACCCAATGACACAAACACACCTATTGGATGCACAAGATTGGTTAAAAACCCTAATTGGACAAGATTAAGCCTACGGAGACCGAAAATAACCTAATTGTTCATCCAATGACTCAAACACACCTATTGGATGCACAAGATTGGTTAGAAACCCTAATTGGTCAAGAATAAGCCTAGGGAAGACGAAAATGACCTAATTGTTCATCCAACGACACAAATGAACTTATTTGATGCACAAGATTGGTTGGAAACCCTAATTGGACAAGATTAAGCCTAGGGACGACGAAAATGACCTAAATGTTCATCCAATGACACAAACACACCTATTGGATGCACAAGATTGGTTAGAAACCCTAATTGGACAAGAATAAGCCGAGGGAGGACGAAAATGACCTAATTGTTCATCCAATGACACAAACACGCCTATTGGATGCACATGATTGTTTAGAAACCCTAATTAAACAAGAATAAGCCTACGGAGACCGAAAATGACCTAATTGTTCATCCAATGACTTAAACATACCTATTGGATGCATAAGATTAGTTAGAAACCTTAATTCGAGAAGAATAAGCCTAGGGAGGTCGAAAATGACCTAAATGTTCATCCATTGACACAAACACACCTATTGGTTGCACAAGATTGTTTAGTTACCCTAATTAAACAAGAATAAGCCTAGGGAGGACGAAAATGACCTAAATGTTCACCCAATGACACAATCACCCTTATTGAATGCACAAGATTATTTAAAAACCCTAATTGGACAAGAATAAGCCTTGGGAGACCGAAAATGACCTAAATGTTCAACCTATGACACAAACACACCTATTAGATGCACAAGATTGTTTAGAAACCCTAATTAAACAACAATAAGCCTAGGGAGCACGAAAGAGACATAAATGTTCACCCAATGAGACAAACACACCTATTGGATGCACAAGATTGGTTAAAAACCCTAATTGGACAAGAATAAGCCTACGGAGACCCAAAATGACCTAAATGTTCATCCAATGACCCAAACACACCTATTGGATTCATAAGATTGTTAAGAAACCCTAATTGGTCAAGAATAAGCCTAGGGAAGACGAAAATGACCTAATTGTTCATCCACCGACACAAATGAACTTATTTGATGCACAAGATTGGTTGGAAACCCTAATTGGACAAGATTAATCCTAGGGACGACGAAAATGACCTAAATGTTCATCCAATGACACAAACACACCTATTGGATGCACAAGATTGGTTAGAAACTCTAATTGGACAAGAATAAGCCGAGGGAGGACGAAAATGACCTAATTGTTCATCCAATGACACAAACACGCCTATTGGATGCACATGATTGTTTAGAAACCCTAATTAAACAAGAATAAGCCTACGGAGACCGAAAATGACCTAATTGTTCATCCAATGACTTAAACATACCTATTGGATGCATAAGATTAGTTAGAAACCTTAATTGGAGAAGAATAAGCCTAGGGAGGTCGAAAATGACCTAAATGGTCATCCATTGACACAAACACACCTATTGGTTGCACAAGATTGTTTAGTTCCCCTAATTAAACAAGAATAAGCCTAGGGAGGACGAAAATGACCTAAATGTTCACCCAATGACACAATCACACCTATTGAATGCACAAGATTATTTAAAAACCCTAATTGGACAAGAATAAGCCTTGGGAGACCGAAAATGACCTAAATGTTCATCCTATGACACAAACACACCTATTAGATGCACAAGATTGTTTCGAAACCCTAATTAAAGAACAATAAGCCTAGGGAGGACGAAAGAGACATAAATGTTCACCCAATGACACAAAAACACCTATTGGATGCACAAGATTGGTTAAAAACCCTAATTGGACAATAATAAGCCTACGGAGACCGAAAATGACCTAATTGTTCATCCAATGACTCAAACACACCTATTGGATGCACAAGATTGGTTAGAAACCCTAATTGGTCAAGAATAAGCCTAGGGAAGACGAAAATGACCTAATTGTTCATCCAACGAAACAAATGAACTTATTCGATGCACAAGATTGGTTGGAAACCCTAATTGGACAAGATTAATCCTAGGGACGACGAAAATGACCTAAATGTTCATCCAATGACACAAACACACCTATTGGATGCACAAGATTGGTTAGAAACTCTAATTGGACAAGAATAAGCCGAGGGAGGACGAAAATGACCTAATTGTTCATCCAATGACACAAACACGCCTATTGGATGCACATGATTGTTTAGAAACCCTAATTAAACAAGAATAAGCCTACGGAGACCGAAAATGACCTAATTGTTCATCCAATGACTTAAACATACCTATTGGATGCATAAGATTAGTTAGAAACCTTAATTGGAGAAGAATAAGCCTAGGGAGGTCGAAAATGACCTAAATGTTCATACATTGACACAAACACACCTATTGGTTGCACAAGATTGTTTAGTTACCCTAATTAAACAAGAATAAGCCTAGGGAGGACGAAAATGACCTAAATGTTCACCCAATGACACAATCACCCTTATTGAATGCACAAGATTATTTAAAAACCCTAATTGGACAAGAATAAGCCTTGGGAGACCGAAAATGACCTAAATGTTCATCCTATGACACAAACACACCTATTAGATGCACAAGATTGTTTCGAAACCCTAATTAAACAACAATAAGCCTAGGGAGGACGAAAGAGACATAAATGTTCACCCAATGACACAAAAACACCTATTGGATGCACAAGATTGGTTAAAAACCCTAATTGGACAATAATAAGCCTACGGAGACCGAAAATGACCTAATTGTTCATCCAATGACTCAAACACACCTATTGGATGCACAAGATTGGTTAGAAACTCTAATTGGACAAGAATAAGCCGAGGGAGGACGAAAATGACCTAATTGTTCATCCAATGACACAAACACGCCTATTGGATGCACATGATTGTTTAGAAACCCTAATTAAACAAGAATAAGCCTACGGAGACCGAAAATGACCTAATTGTTCATCCAATGACTTAAACATACCTATTGGATGCATAAGATTAGTTAGAAACCTTAATTGGAGAAGAATAAGCCTAGGGAGGTCGAAAATGACCTAAATGGTCATCCATTGACACAAACACACCTATTGGTTGCACAAGATTGTTTAGTTCCCCTAATTAAACAAGAATAAGCCTAGGGAGGACGAAAATGACCTAAATGTTCACCCAATGACACAATCACCCCTATTGAATGCACAAGATTATTTAAAAACCCTAATTGGACAAGAATAAGCCTTGGGAGACCGAAAATGACCTAAATGTTCACCCAATGACACAAACACACCTATTGGATGCACAAGATTGGTTAAAAACCCTAATTGGACAAGAATAAACCTAGTGAGGACGAAAATGACCTAAATGTTCATCCAATGACCCAAACACACCTATTGGATTCATAAGATTGTTTAGAAACCCTAATAGGACAAGAATAAGCCTAAGGAGGATGAAAATTACCTAATTGTTTACCCAATGACACAAATGAACTTATACGATGCACAAGATTGGTTAGAAACCCTAGTTGGACAAGAATAAGCATTGGGAGGACGAAAATGACCTAATTGTTCATCCAATGACACAAACACACCTATTGGATGCACAAGATTGGTTAAACACCCTAATTGAACAAGAATAAGCCTACGGAGACCGAAAATGACCTAATTGTTCATCCAATGACTCAAACGTACCTATTGGATGCACAAGATTGGTTAGAAACCCTAATTCGTCGAGAATAAGCCTAGGGAAGACGAAAATGACCTAATTGTTCATCCAACGACACAAATGAACTTATTCGATGCACAAGATTTGATGAAAACCTTAATTGGACAAGAATAAGCCTAGGGAGGACGAAAATGACCTATATGTTCATCCAATGACACAAATACACCTATTGGATGCACAAGATTGGTTAGAAACGCTAATTGGACTAGAATAAGACAAGGTAGGACGAAAGAGACCAAATTGTTCATCCAATGACACAAACACACCTATTGGGTGCACAAAATTTGTTTAGAAACCCTAATTAAACAAGAATAAGCCTAGGGAGGACGAAAGAGACCTAATTGTTCATCCAATGACACAAACACACCTATTGGATGCACAAGATTGGTTAAAAACTCTAATTGGACAATAATAAGCCTACGGAGACCGAAAATGACCTAATTGTTCATCCAATGACTCAAACACACCTATTGGATGCACAAGATTGGTTAGAAACCCTAATTGGTCAAGAATAAGCCTAGGGAAGACGAAAATGACCTAATTGTTCATCCAACGACACAAATGAACTTATTCGATGCACAAGATTGGTTGGAAACCCTAATTGGACAAGATTAAGCCTAGGGACGACGAAAATAACCTAAATGTTCATCCAATGACACAAACACACCTATTGGATGCACAAGATTGGTTAGAAACCCTAATTGGACAAGAATAAGCCGAGGGAGGACGAAAATGACCTAATTGTTGATCCAATGACACAAACACGCCTATTGGATGCACATGATTGTTTAGAAACCCTAATTAAACAAGAATAAGCCTACGGAGACCGAAAATAACCTAATTGTTCGTCCAATGACTCAACATACCTATTGGATGCATAAGATTAGTTAGAAAACTTAATTGGAGAAGAATAAGCCTAGGGAGGTCGAAAATGACCTAAATGTTCATCCATTGTCACAAACACACCTATTGGTTGCACAAGATTGTTTAGTTACCCTAATTAAACAAGAATAAGCCTAGGGAGGACGAAAATGACCTAAATGTTCACCCAATGACACAATCACACCTATTGAATGCACAAGATTATTTAAAAACCCTAATTGGACAAGAATAAGCCTTGGGAGACCGAAAATGACCTAAATGTTCATCCTATGACACAAACACACCTATTAGATGCACAAGATTGTTTCGAAACCCTAATTAAACAACAATAAGCCTAGGGAGGACGAAAGAGACATAAATGTTCACCCAATGACACAAAAACACCTATTGGATGCACAAGATTGGTTAAAAACCCTAATTGGACAATAATAAGCCTACGGAGACCGAAAATGACCTAATTGTTCATCCAATGACTCAAACACACCTATTGGATGCACAAGATTGGTTAGAAACCCTAATTGGTCAAGAATAAGCCTAGGGAAGACGAAAATGACCTAATTGTTCATCCAACGAAACAAATGAACTTATTCGATGCACAAGATTGGTTGGAAACCCTAATTGGACAAGATTAATCCTAGGGACGACGAAAATGACCTAAATGTTCATCCAATGACACAAACACACCTATTGGATGCACAAGATTGGTTAGAAACTCTAATTGGACAAGAATAAGCCGAGGGAGGACGAAAATGACCTAATTGTTCATCCAATGACACAAACACGCCTATTGGATGCACATGATTGTTTAGAAACCCTAATTAAACAAGAATAAGCCTACGGAGACCGAAAATGACCTAATTGTTCATCCAATGACTTAAACATACCTATTGGATGCATAAGATTAGTTAGAAACCTTAATTGGAGAAGAATAAGCCTAGGGAGGTCGAAAATGACCTAAATGTTCATCCATTGACACAAACACACCTATTGGTTGCACAAGATTGTTTAGTTACCCTAATTAAACAAGAATAAGCCTAGGGAGGACGAAAATGACCTAAATGTTCACCCAATGACACAATCACCCTTATTGAATGCACAAGATTATTTAAAAACCCTAATTGGACAAGAATAAGCCTTGGGAGACCGAAAATGACCTAAATGTTCAACCTATGACACAAACACACCTATTAGATGCACAAGATTGTTTAGAAACCCTAATTAAACAACAATAAGCCTAGGGAGCACGAAAGAGACATAAATGTTCACCCAATGAGACAAACACACCTATTGGATGCACAAGATTGGTTAAAAACCCTAATTGGACAAGAATAAGCCTACGGAGACCCAAAATGACCTAAATGTTCATCCAATGACCCAAACACACCTATTGGATTCATAAGATTGTTAAGAAACCCTAATTGGTCAAGAATAAGCCTAGGGAAGACGAAAATGACCTAATTGTTCATCCACCGACACAAATGAACTTATTTGATGCACAAGATTGGTTGGAAACCCTAATTGGACAAGATTAATCCTAGGGACGACGAAAATGACCTAAATGTTCATCCAATGACACAAACACACCTATTGGATGCACAAGATTGGTTAGAAACTCTAATTGGACAAGAATAAGCCGAGGGAGGACGAAAATGACCTAATTGTTCATCCAATGACACAAACACGCCTATTGGATGCACATGATTGTTTAGAAACCCTAATTAAACAAGAATAAGCCTACGGAGACCGAAAATGACCTAATTGTTCATCCAATGACTTAAACATACCTATTGGATGCATAAGATTAGTTAGAAACCTTAATTGGAGAAGAATAAGCCTAGGGAGGTCGAAAATGACCTAAATGTTCATCCATTGACACAAACACACCTATTGGTTGCACAAGATTGTTTAGTTACCCTAATTAAACAAGAATAAGCCTAGGGAGGACGAAAATGACCTAAATGTTCACCCAATGACACAATCACACCTACGAATGCACAAGATTATTTAAAAACCCTAATTGGACAAGAATAAGCCTTGGGAGAACGAAAATGACCTAAATGTTCATCCTATGACACAAACACACCTATTAGATGCACAAGATTGTTTAGAAACCCTAATTAAACAACAATAAGCCTAGGGAGGACGAAAGAGACATAAATGTTCACCCAATGACACAAACACACCTATTGGATGCACAAGATTGGTTAAAAACCCTAATTGGACAAGATTAAGCCTACGGAGACCGAAAATGACCTAATTGTTCATCCAATGACTCAAACACACCTATTGGATGCACAAGATTGGTTAGAAACCCTAATTGGTCAAGAATAAGCCTAGGGAAGACGAAAATGACCTAATTGTTCATCCAACGACACAAATGAACTTATTTGATGCACAAGATTGGTTGGAAACCCTAATTGGACAAGATTAAGCCTAGGGACGACGAAAATGACCTAAATGTTCATCCAATGACATAAACACACCTATTGGATGCACAAGATTGGTTAGAAACCCTAATTGGACAAGAATAAGCCGAGGGAGGACGAAAATGACCTAATTGTTCATCCAATGACACAAACACGCCTATTGGATGCACATGATTGTTTAGAAACCCTAATTAAACAAGAATAAGCCTACGGAGACCGAAAATGACCTAATTGTTCATCCAATGACTTAAACATACCTATTGGATGCATAAGATTAGTTAGAAACCTTAATTGGAGAAGAATAAGCCTAGGGAGGTCGAAAATGACCTAAATGTTCATCCATTGACACAAACACACCTATTGGTTGCACAAGATTGTTTAGTTACCCTAATTAAACAAGAATAAGCCTAGGGAGGACGAAAATGACCTAAATGTTCACCCAATGACACAATCACCCTTATTGAATGCACAAGATTATTTAAAAACCCTAATTGGACAAGAATAAGCCTTGGGAGACCGAAAATGACCTAAATGTTCAACCTATGACACAAACACACCTATTAGATGCACAAGATTGTTTAGAAACCCTAATTAAACAACAATAAGCCTAGGGAGCACGAAAGAGACATAAATGTTCACCCAATGAGACAAACACACCTATTGGATGCACAAGATTGGTTAAAAACCCTAATTGGACAAGAATAAGCCTACGGAGACCCAAAATAACCTAAATGTTCATCCAATGACCCAAACACACCTATTGGATTCATAAGATTGTTAAGAAACCCTAATTGGTCAAGAATAAGCCTAGGGAAGACGAAAATGACCTAATTGTTCATCCACCGACACAAATGAACTTATTTGATGCACAAGATTGGTTGGAAACCCTAATTGGACAAGATTAATCCTAGGGACGACGAAAATGACCTAAATGTTCATCCAATGACACAAACACACCTATTGGATGCACAAGATTGGTTAGAAACTCTAATTGGACAAGAATAAGCCGAGGGAGGACGAAAATGACCTAATTGTTCATCCAATGACACAAACACGCCTATTGGATGCACATGATTGTTTAGAAACCCTAATTAAACAAGAATAAGCCTACGGAGACCGAAAATGACCTAATTGTTCATCCAATGACTTAAACATACCTATTGGATGCATAAGATTAGTTAGAAACCTTAATTGGAGAAGAATAAGCCTAGGGAGGTCGAAAATGACCTAAATGTTCATCCATTGACACAAACACACCTATTGGTTGCACAAGATTGTTTAGTTACCCTAATTAAACAAGAATAAGCCTAGGGAGGACGAAAATGACCTAATTGTTCATCCAATGACACAAACACACCTATTGGATGCACAAGATTTGTTAGAAACCATAATTGGACAAGAATAAGCCACGGGAGGACGAAAATGACCTAAATGTTCATCCAATGACACAATCACACCTATTGGATGCAGAAGATTGGTTAAAAATCCTAATTGAACAAGAATAAGCCTAGGGAGACCGAAAATGACCTAATTGTTCATCCAATGATGCAGACACACCTATTGGATGCACAAGATTGGTTAGAAACCCTAAGTGGACAAGAATAAGCCTGAGCAGGACGAAAATGACCTAATTGTTCATCCAATGACACAAACACACCTAATGGATGCACAAGATTGGTTAGAAACCCTAATTGGACAAGAATAAGCCTGAGCAGGACGAAAATGACTTAATTGTTCATCCAAAGACACAAATGAACTTATTCGATGCACAAGATAGGTTGAAAACCCTAATTGGACAAGAATAAGCCTAGGGAGGACGAAAATGACCTAAATGTTCATCCAATGACCCAATCACGCCTATTGGATGCACAAGATTGTTTAGAAACCCTAATTGGACAAGAATAAGCCTAGGGAGGACGAAAATGACCTAATTGTTCATCCAATGACACAAATGAACTTATTCAATGCACAAGATTGGTTGAAAACCCTAATTGGACAAGAATAACACTAGGGAGGACGAAAATGACTTAAATGTTCATCCAATGACACAAACACACCTATTGGATGCACAAGAATTGTTAAACACCCTAATTGGAAAAGAATAAGCCTACGATGACCGAAAAGGTACAAAATGTTCATCCAATGACGCAAACACACCTATTGGATGCACAAGATTAGTAAGAAACCTTAATTGGAGAAGACTAAGCATAGGGAGGAGGAAAATGACCTAATTGTTCATCCAATGACACAAACACAGCTAATGGATGCACAAGATTGGTTAGAAACCCTAATTGGACAAGAATAAGACTAGGCAGGACGAAAATGACCTAATTGTTCATCAAATGACACAAACACACCAATGGGAAGCACAAGATTGGTTAGAAACCTTAATTGGAAAGAATAAGCCTAAGGAGGTCGAAAATGACCTAAATGTTCATCCAATGACACAATCACACCTATTGGATGCACAAGATTGGTTAAAAACCCTAATTGGACAAGAATAAGCCTAGGGAGACCGAAAATGACCTAATTGTTCATCCAATGACACAAACATATCTATTGGATGCACAAGATTGGTTGGAAACCCTAATTGGAAAAGAGTGACCTAGGGAGGACGAAAATGACCTAAATGTTCATCCAATGATCCAAACACACGTATTGGATGCATAAGATTGGTTAGAAACCCTAATTGGACAAGAATAAGCCAAGGGAGGACGAAAATGACCTAAATGTTCGTCCAATGACACAATCACACCTATTGGATGCACAAGAACGGTTAAAAAACTTAATTGGACAAGAATAAGCCTAGGGAGACCGAAAATGACCTAATTGTTCATCCAATGACACAAACACACCTATTGGATGCACAAGATTGGTTAGAAACCCTAATTGGACAAGAGTAAGCCTAGGGAGGATGAAAATGACCTAATTGTTCATCCAAAGACATAAATGAACTTATTCGATGCACAAGATTGGTTTAAAACCCTTATTGGACAAGAATAAGCCTAGGGAGGACGAAAGTGACCTAATTGTTCATCCAATGACACAAGCACACCTATTGGATGCTCAAGATTAGTTAATAACCCTAATTGGACAAGAATAAGCCTAGGGAGACCGAGAATGACCTAATTGTTCATCCAATGACACAAACACACCTATTGGATGCACAAGATTGGTTAAAAACCCTAATTGGTCAAGAATAAGCCTTGGAGACCGAAAATGACCTAATTGTTCATCCAATGAGACAAACGAACTTATTCGACGCACAAGATTGGTTGAAAATGACCTAATTGTTCATCCAAAGACACAAACGAACTTATTCGATGCACAAGTTTGGTTGAAAACCCTAATTGGACAAGAATAGGCCTAGGGAGGACGAAAATGACCCAAATGTTCATCCAATGATACAAACACACCTACTGGATGCACAAGATTTGTTAGAAACCCTAATCGGACAAGAATAAGCCACAGGAGGACGAAAATGACCTAAATGTTCATCCAATGACACAATCACACGTATTGGATGCACAAGATTGGTTAAAAATCCTAATTGGACAAGAATAAGCCTAGGGAGAACGAAAATGACCTAATTGTTCATCCAATGATGCAAACACACCTATTGGATGCACAAGATTGGTTGGAAAAACTAATTGGTCAAGAATAAGCCTGGGGAGACCGAAAATGACCTAATTGTTCATCCAATGACACAAAGACACCTAATGGATGCACAAGATTGGTTAGAAACCCTAATTGGACAAGAATAAGCCTGAGCAGGACGAAAATGACTTAACTGTTCATCCAAAGACACAAATGAACTTATTCGATGCACAAGATAGGTTGAAAACCCTAATTGGAAAAGAATAAGCCTAGGGAGGACGAAAATGACTTAAATATTCATCCAATGACCCACTCACGCATATTGGATGCACAAGATTGTTTAGAAACCCTAAATGGACAAGAATAAGCCTAGGGAGGTTGAAAATGAATTAATTGTTCATCAAATGACACAAACACACCAATAGGAATCACAGGATTTGTTAGAAACCCTAATTGGACAAGAATAAGCCTAGGGAGGACGAAAATGACCTAATTGTTCATCAAATGACACAAACACACCAATTGGAAGCACAAGATTGGTTAGAAACCCTACTTGGACAAGAATAAGCCAAGGGAGGTCGAAAATGACCTAAACGTTCATCCAATGACACAATTACACCTAGTGGATGCACAAGATTGGTTAAAAACCCTAATTGGACAAGAATAAGCCTATGGAGAACGAAAATGACCTAATTGTTCATCCAATGACACAAACACACTTATTGGATGCACAAGATTGGTTAGAAACCCTAATTGGACAAGAATAAGACTAGGCAGGACAAAAATGACCTAATTGTTCATCAAATGACACAAACACACCAATGGGAAGCACAAGATTGGTTAGAAACCTTAATTGGAAAGAATAAGCCTAAGGAGGTCGAAAATGACCTAAATGTTCATCCAATGACACAATCACACCTATTGGATGCACAAGATTGGTTAAAAACCCTAATTGGACAAGAATAAGCCTAGGGAGACCGAAAATGACCTAATTGTTCATCCAATGACACAAACATACCTATTGGATGCACAAGATTGGTTGGAAACCCTAATTGGAAAAGAGTGGCCTAGGGAGGACGAAAATCACTTAAATGTTCATCCAATGATCCAAACACACTTATTGGATGCAGAAGATTGGTTAGAAACCCTAATTGGACAAGAATAAGCCAAAGGAGGACGAAAATGACCTAAATGTTCGTCCAATGACACAATCACACCTATTGGATGCACAAGATTGGTTAGAAACCCTAATTGGACAAGAATAAGACTAGGGAAGACGAAAATGACCTAATTGTTCATCTAATGACGCAAACACACCTATTGGATGCACACGATTGGTTAGAAACCCTAATTGGACAAGAATAAGCCTAGGGAGGACGAAAATGACCTAAATGTTCATCTAATGACCCAAACACACCTATTGGATGCACTAGATTGTTTTGAAACCCTAATTGGACAAGAATAAGCCTAGGGAGGACGAAATCGACCTAATTGTTCATCAAATGACACAATCACACCTATTGGATGCACAAGATTGGTTAAAAACCCTAATTGGAGAAGAATAAGCCTAGGGAGACCGAAAATGACCTAATTGTTCATGAAATGACACAAACACACCAATTGGAAGCACAAGATTGGTTAGAAACCATAATTGGACAACAATAAGCCTAGGGAGAACGAAAATGACCTAATTGTTCATCCAATGATGCAAACACACCTATTGGATGCACAAGATTGGTTGGAAAAACTAATTGGTCAAGAATAAGCCTAGGGAGACCGAAAATGACCTAATTGTTCATCCAATGACACAAAGACACCTAATGGATGCACAAGATTGGTTAGAAACCCTAATTGGACAAGAATAAGCCTGAGCAGAACGAAAATGACTTAACTGTTCATCCAAAGACACAAATGAACTTATTCGATGCACAAGATAGGTTGAAAACCCTAATTGGAAAAGAATAAGCCTAGGGAGGACGAAAATGACTTAAATATTCATCCAATGACCCACTCACGCATATTGGATGCACAAGATTGTTTAGAAACCCTAAATGGACAAGAATAAGCCTAGGGAGGTTGAAAATGACCTAATTGTGCATCAAATCACACAAACACACCTATTGGATGCACAAGATTGGTTAGAAACCCTAATTGGACAAGAATAAGCCTAGGGAGGACGAAAATGACCTAATTGTTCATCCAATGACACAAATGAACTTATACGATGCACAAGGTTGGTTGAAAACCATAATTGGACAAGAATAACCTTAGGGAGGACGAAAATGACCTAAATGTTCATCCAATGACGCAAACACACCTATTGGATGCAGAAGATTGTTTAGAAACCCTAATTGGACAAGAATAAGACTAGGGAAGACGAAAATGACCTAATTGTTCATCCAATGACGCAAACACACCTATTGGATGCACACGATTGGTTAGAAACCCTAATTGGACAAGAATAAGCCTAGGGAGGACGAAAATGACCTAAATGTTCATCTAATGACCCAAACACACCTATTGGATGCACTAGATTGTTTTGAAACCCTAATTGGACAAGAATAAGCCTAGGGAGGACGAAATCATCCTAATTGTTCATCAAATGACACAATCACACCTATTGGATGCACAAGATTGGTTAAAAACCCTAATTGGACAAGAATAAGCCTAGGGAGACCGAAAATGACCTAATTGTTCATCCAATGACACAAACATACCTATTGGATGCACAAGATTTGTTAGAAACCCTAATTGGACAAGAATAAGACTAGGGAGGACGAAAATGACCCAAATGTTAATCCAATGACACAAACACACCTACTGGATGCACAAGATATGTTAGAAACCCTAATTGGACAAGAATAAGCCACGGGAGGACGAAAATGACCTAATTGTTCATCCAGTGACACAAACACACCTATTGGATGCACAAGATTGGTTAAACACACTAATTGGAAAAGAATAAGCCTACGTTGACCGAAAAGGACCAAATTGTTCATCCAATGACGCAAACACACCTATTGGATGCACAAAATTAGTTAGAAACCTTAATTGGAGAAGACTAAGCATAGGGAGGACGAAAATGACCTAATTGTTCATCCAAAGACACAAATGAACTTATTCGATGCACATGATTGGTTGAAAACCTTAATTGGACAAGAATAGGCCTAGGGAGGACGAAAATGACCTAATTGTTCATCCAATGACGCAAACACACCTATTGGATGCAGAAGATTGTTTAGAAACCCTAATTGGACAAGAATAAGACTAGGGAAGATGAAAATGACCTAATTGTTCATCCAATGACGCAAACACACCTATTGGATGCACACGATTTGTTAGAAACACTAATTGGACAAGAATAAGCCTAGGGAGGATTAAAATGACCTAAATGTTCATCCAATGACCCAAACACACCTATTGGATGCACTAGATTGTTTTGAAACCCTAATTGGACAAGAATAAGCCTAGGGAGGACGAAAATGACCTAATTGTTCATCCAA
>JBBPBS010000260.1:4051-43315 GCA_037974835.1 Cicer judaicum
TTGGTTAGAAACCCTAATTGGACAAGATTAATTGTAGGGAGGACGAAAATGACATAAATATTTACCCAATGACATAAAAACACCTATTAGATGCACAAGATTGGTTAGAAACCCTAATTGGACAAGATTAAGTTTAGGGAGGAGAAAAATGACCTAAATGTTCATCCAATGACACAAAACACCTATTGGATGCACAAGATTGGTTAGAAACCCTAATTGGACAAGATTAAGTTTAGGGAGGACGAAAATGACCTAAATGTTCATCCAGTGACACAAAATACCTATTTGATGCACAAGATTGGTTAAAAACCCTAACTGGACAAGATTAAGTGTAGGGAGGACGAAAATGACCTAAATGTTCATCCAATGACACAAAACACGTATTGGATGCACAAGATTGGTTAGAAACCCTAATTGGACAAGAATTAGCCTAGGGAGGACGAAAATGACCTAATTGTTCATCCAATGACACAAAACACGTATTGGATGCACAAGATTGGTTAGAAACCCTAATTGGACAAGAATTAGCCTAGGGATGACGAAAATGACCTAATTGTTCATCCAATGACACAAAAACACCTATTGGATGCACAAGATTGGTTAGAAACCCTAATTGGACAAGATTAATTGTAGGGAGGACGAAAATGACATAAATATTTATCCAATGACACAAAAACTCCTATTGGATGCACAAGATTGGTTAAAAACCCTAATTGGACAAGATTAAGTTTAGGGAGGACGAAAATGACATAAATATTCATCCAATGACACAAAACACCTATTGGATGCACAAGATTGGTTAGAAACCCTAATTGAACAAGCATAAACCTAGGGAGGACGAAAATGACATAAATATTTATCCAATGACACAAAAACACCTATTGGATGCACAAGATTGGTTAGAAACCCTAATTGGACAAGATTAAGTTTAGGGAGGAGGAAAATGACCTAAATGTTCATCCAATGACACAAAACACGTATTGGATGCACAAGATTGGTTAAAAACCCTAATTGGACTAGATTAAGTTTAGGGGGGACGAAAATGACATAAATATTTATCCAATGACATAAAAACACCTATTGGATGCACAAGATTGGTTAGAAACCCTAATTAGAGAAGATTAAGTTTAGGGAGGAGGAAAATGACCTAAATGTTCATCCAATGACACAAAACACCTATTGGATGCACAAGATTGGTTAGAAACCCTAATTGGACAAGATTAAGCCTAGGGAGGACGACAATGACCTAATTGTTCATCCAATGACACAAAACACCTTTTGGATGCACAAGATTGGTTAGAAACCCTAATTGGACAAGAATTAGCCTAGGGAGGACGAAAATGACCTAATTGTTCATCCAATAACACAAAAACACCTATTGGATTCACAAGATTGGTTAGAAACCCTAATTGGACAAGCATAAGCCTAGGGAGGACGAAAATGACCTAAATGTTCATCCAAAGCAACAAAAACACCTATTGGATGCACAAGATTGGTTAGAAACCCTAATTGGACAAGATTAAGTTTAGGGAAGACGAAAATGCCCTAATTATTCATCCAATGACACAAAAACACCTATTGGATGCACAAGATTGGTTAAAAACCCTAATTGGACAAGAATAAGCCTAGGGAGGACGAAAATGACCAAATTGTTCATCTAATGACACAAAAACACCTATTGGACGCACAAGATTGGTTAGAAACCCTAATTGGACAAGCATAAGCCTAGGAAGGACGAAAATGACCTTAATGTTCATCCAATCACACAAAAACACCGATTGGATGCACAAGATTGGCTAGAAACCCTAATTGGACAAGATTAATTGTAGGAAGGACGAAAATGACATAAATATTTATCCAATGACATAAAAACACCTATTGGATGCACAAGATTGGTTAGAAACCCTAATTGGACAAGATTAAGTTTAGGGAGGACGAAAATGACCTAAATGTTCATCCAATGACACAAAACACGTATTGGATGCACAAGATTGGTTAGAAACCCTAATTGGACAAGAATAAGCCTAGGGAGGACGAAAATGACCTAAATGTTCATCCAATGACACAAAACACCTATTTGGATGTACAAGATTGGTTAAAAACCCTAATTGGACAAGAATAAGCCTAAGGAGGACAAAAATGACCTAATTGTTCATCCAATGACACAAAACACCTATAGGATGCACAAGATTGGTTAGAAACCCTAATTGGACAAGAATTAGCCTAGGGATGACGAAAACGACCTAATTGTTCATCCAATGACACAAAAACACCTATTAGACGCACAAGATTGGTTAGAAACCCTAATTGGACAAGCATAAGCCTAGGAAGGACGAAAATGACCTAAATGTTCATCAAATGACACAAAAACACCTATTGGATGCACCAGATTGGTTAGAAACCCTAATTGGACACGATTAATTGTGGGGAGGACGAAAATGACATAAATATTTACCCAATGACATAAAAACACCTATTAGATGCACAAGATTGGTTAGAAACCCTAATTGGACAAGATTAAGTTTAGGGAGGAGAAAAATGACCTAAATGTTCATCCAATGACACAAAACACCTATTGGATGCACAAGATTGGTTAGAAACCCTAATTGGACAAGATTAAGTTTAGGGAGGACGAAAATGACCTAAATGTTCATCCAGTGACACAAAATACCTATTTGATGCACAAGATTGGTTAAAAACCCTAACTGGACAAGATTAAGTGTAGGGAGGACGAAAATGACCTAAATGTTCATCCAATGACACAAAACACGTATTGGATGCACAAGATTGGTTAGAAACCCTAATTGGACAAGAATTAGCCTAGGGAGGACGAAAATGACCTAATTGTTCATCCAATGACACAAAACACGTAGTGGATGCACAAGATTGGTTAGAAACCTTAATTGGACAACAATAAGCCTAGGGAGGACGACAATGACCTAATTGTTCATCCAATGACACAAAACACCTTTTGGATGCACAAGATTGGTTAGAAACCCTAATTGGACAAGAATTAGCCTAGGGAGGACAAAAATGACCTAATTGTTCATCCAATGACACAAAAACACCTATTGGATGCACAAGATTGGTTAGAAACCCTAATTGGACAAGATTAATTGTAGGAAGGACGAAATTGACATAAATATTTATCCAATGATACAAAACACGTATTGGATGCACAAGATTGGTTAGAAACCGTAATTGGACAAGAATAAGCCTAGGGAGGACGAAAATGACCAAATTTTTCATTCAATGACACAAAAACACCTATTGGATGCACAAGATTGGTTAGAAACCCTAATTGGACAAGCATAAGCCTAGGAAGGACGAAAATGACCTAAATGTTCATCCAATCACACAAAAACACCGATTGGATGCACAAGATTGGCTAGAAACCCTAATTGGACAAGATTAATTGTAGGAAGGACGAAATTGACATAAATATTTATCCAATGACACAAAAACACCTATTGGTTGCACAAGATTGGTTAAAAACCCTAATTGGACAAGATTAAGTTTAGGGAGGACGAAAATGACATACATATTCATCCAATGACACAAAACACCTATTGGATGCACAAGATTGGTTAGAAACCCTAATTGGACAAGCATAAGCCTAGGAAGGACGAAAATGACCTAAATGTTCATCCAATCACACAAAAACACCTATTGGACGCACAAGATTGGTTAGAAACCCTAATTCGACAAGATTAAGTTTAGGGAGGACGAAAATGACCTAATTGTTCATCCAACGACACAAAAACACCTATTGGATGCACAAGATTGGTTAGAAACCCTAATTGGACAAGATTAAGTTTAGGGAGGACGAAAATGACCTAAATGTTCATCCAATGACACAAAACACGTATTGGATGCACAAGATTGGTTAGAAACCCTAATTGGACAAGAATAAGCCTAGGGAGGACGAAAATGACCTAAATGTTCATCCAATGACACAAAACACCTATTTGGATGTACAAGATTGGTTAAAAACCCTAATTGGACAAGAATAAGCCTAAGGAGGACGAAAATGACCTAATTGTTCATCCAATGACACAAAACACCTATAGGATGCACAAGATTGGTTAGAAACCCTAATTGGACAAGAATTAGCCTAGGGAGGACGAAAATGACCTAAATGTTCATCCAATGACACAAAACACCTATTTGGATGCACAAGATTGGTTAAAAACCCTAATTGGACAACAATAAGCCTAAGGAGGACGAAAATGACCTAATTCTTCATTCAATGACACAAAACACCTATTGGATGCACAAGATTGGTTAGAAACCCTAATTGGAAAAGAATTAGCCTAGGGATGACGAAAACGACCTAATTGTTCATCCAATGACACAAAAACACCTATTGGACGCACAAGATTGGTTAGAAACCCTAATTGGACAAGCATAAGCCTAGGGAGGACGAAAATGACCAAATTGTTCATTCAATGACACAAAAACACCTATTGGATGCACAAGATTGGTTAGAAACCCTAATTGGACAAGCATAAGCCTAGGAAGGACGAAAATGACCTAAATGTTCATCCAATCACACAAAAACACCGATTGGATGCACAAGATTGGCTAGAAACCCTAATTAGACAAGATTAATTGTAGGAAGGACGAAAATGACATAAATATTTATCCAATGACACAAAAACACCTATTGGATGCACAAGATGGGTTAGAAACCCTAATTGGACAAGAATTAACCTAGGGAGGACGAAAATGACCTAATTGTTTATCCAATGACACAAAAACACCTATTGGACGCACAAGATTGGTTAGAAATCCTAATTGGACAAGATTAAGTTTAGGGAGGACGAAAATGACCTAATTGTTCATCCAACGACACAAAAACACCTATTGGATGCACAAGATTGGTTAGAAACCCTAATTGGACAAGATTAAGTTTAGGGAGGACGAAAATGACCTAAATGTTCATCCAATGACACAAAACACGTATTGGATGCACAAGATTGGTTAGAAACCCTAATTGGACAAGAATAAGCCTAGGGAGGACGAAAATGACCTAAATGTTCATCCAATGACACAAAACACCTAATTGGATGTACAAGATTGGTTAAAAACCCTAATTGGACAAGAATAAGCCTAAGGAGGACGAAAATGACCTAATTGTTCATCCAATGACACAAAACACCTATAGGATGCACAAGATTGGTTAGAAACCCTAATTGGACAAGAATTAGCCTAGGGAGGACGAAAATGACCTAAATGTTCATCCAATGACACAAAACACCTATTTGGATGCACAAGATTGGTTAAAAACCCTAATTGGACAACAATAAGCCTAAGGAGGACGAAAATGACCTAATTCTTCATTCAATGACACAAAACACCTATTGGATGCACAAGATTGGTTAGAAACCCTAATTGGAAAAGAATTAGCCTAGGGATGACGAAAACGACCTAATTGTTCATCCAATGACACAAAAACACCTATTGGACGCACAAGATTGGTTAGAAACCCTAATTGGACAAGCATAAGCCTAGGAAGGACGAAAATGACCTAAATGTTCATCGAATGACAAAAAAAACACCTATCAGATGCACAAGATTGGTTAGAAACCCTAATTGGACAAGATTAATTGTAGGGAGGACGAAAATGACATAAATATTTATCCAATGACACAAAAACTCCTATTGGATGCACAAGATTGGTTAAAAACCCTAATTGGACAAGATTAAGTTTAGGGAGCACGAAAATGACATAAATATTCATCCAATGACACAAAACCCCTATTGGATGCACAAGATTGGTTAGAAACCCTAATTGGACAAGCATAAGCCTAGGGAGGACGAAAATGACCTAAATGTTTATCCAATGACACAAAAACACCTATTGGATGCACAAGATTGGTTAGAAACCCTAATTGGACAAGATTAAGTTTAGGGAGGAGGAAAATGACCTAAATGTTCATCCAATGACACAAAACTCGTATTGGATGCACAAGATTGGTTAAAAACCCTAATTGGACATGATTAAGTTTAGGGAGGACGAAAATGACATAATTATTTATCCAATGACACAAAAACACCTATTGGATGCACAAGATTGGTTAGAAACCCTAATTGGACAAGATTAAGTTTAGGGAGGAGGAAAATGACCTAAATGTTTATCCAATGACACAAAACACCTATTGGATGCACAAGATTGGTTAGAAACCCTAATTGGACAAGATTAAGTTTAGGGAGGACGAAAATGACATAAATATTTATCCGATGACACAAAAACACCTATTGGATGCACAAGATTGGTTAAAAACCCTAATTGGATAAGATTAAGTTTAGGGAGGACGAAAATGACCTAAATATTCATCCAATGACACAAAACACCTATTGAATGCACAAGATTGGTTAGAAACCCTAATTGGACAAGCATAAGCCTAGGGAGGACGAAAATGACCTAAATGTTCATCCAATGACACAAAAACACCTATTGGATGCACAAGATTGGTTAGAAACCCTAATTGGACAAGATTAAGTTTAGGGAGGAGGAAAATGACCTAAATGTTCATCCAATGACACAAAACACCTTTTGGATGCACAAGATTGGTTAAAAACCCTAATTGGTCAAGCATAAGCCTAGGGAGGACGAAAATGACCTAAATGTTCATCCAATGACACAAAAACACCTATTAGATGCACAAGATTGGTTAGAAACCCTAATTGGACAAGATTAAGTTTAGGGAGGACAAAAATGACCTAAATGTTCATCCAATGACAATAAAACACCTATTGGATGCACAATATTGGTTACAAACCCTAATTGGACAAGAATTAGCCTAGGGAGGACGAAAATGACCTAATTTTTCATCCAACGACACAAAAACATCTATTGGATGCACAAGATTGGTTAGAAACCCTAATTGGACAAGATTCAGTTTATGGAGGACGAAAATGACCTAAATATTCATCCAATGACACAAAACACCTATTCGATGCACAAGATTGGTTAAAAACCCTAATTGGACAAGATTAAGTGTTGGGAGCGCGAAAATGACCTAAATGTTCATCCAATGACACAAAACACGTATTGGATGCACAACATTGGTTAGAAACCCTAATTGGACAAGAATTAGCCTAGGGAGGACGAAAATGACCTAATTGTTCATCCAATGACACAAAACACCTATTGGATGCACAAGATTGGTTAGAAACCTTAATTGGACAAGAATAAGCCTAGGGAGGACGACAACGACCTAATTGTTCATCCAATGACACAAAACACATATTGGATGCACAAGATTGGTTAGAAACCCTAATTGGACAAGCATAAGCCTAGGGAGGACGAAAATGACCTAAATGTTCATCCAATGCAACAAAAACACCTATTGGATGCACAAGATTGGTTAGAAACCCTAATTGGACAAGATTAAGTTTAGGGAGGAGGAAAATTACCTAAATGTTTATCCAATGACACAAAACACCTATTGGATGCACAAGATTGGTTAGAAACCCTAATTGGACAAGATTAAGTTTAGGGAGGACGAAAATGACATAAATATTTATCCGATGACACAAAAACACCTATTGGATGCACAAGATTGGTTAAAAACCCTAATTGGATAAGATTAAGTTTAGGGAGGACGAAAATGACCTAAATATTCATCCAATGACACAAAACACCTATTGAATGCACAAGATTGGTTAGAAACCCTAATTGGACAAGCATAAGCCTAGGGAGGACGAAAATGACCTAAATGTTCATCCAATGACACAAAAACACCTATTGGATGCACAAGATTGGTTAGAAACCCTAATTGGACAAGATTAAGTTTAGGGAGGAGGAAAATGACCTAAATGTTCATCCAATGACACAAAACACCTTTTGGATGAACAAGATTGGTTAAAAACCCTAATTGGTCAAGCATAAGCCTAGGGAGGACGAAAATGACCTAAATGTTCATCCAATGACACAAAAACACCTATTAGATGCACAAGATTGGTTAGAAACCCTAATTGGACAAGATTAAGTTTAGGGAGGACGAAAATGACCTAAATGTTCATCCAATGACAATAAAACACCTATTGGATGCACAATATTGGTTACAAACCCTAATTGGACAAGAATTAGCCTAGGGAGGACGAAAATGACCTAATTTTTCATCCAACGACACAAAAACATCTATTGGATGCACAAGATTGGTTAGAAACCCTAATTGGACAAGATTCAGTTTATCGAGGACGAAAATGACCTAAATATTCATCCAATGACACAAAACACCTATTCGATGCACAAGATTGGTTAAAAACCCTAATTGGACAAGATTAAGTGTTGGGAGCGCGAAAATGACCTAAATGTTCATCCAATGACACAAAACACGTATTGGATGCACAACATTGGTTAGAAACCCTAATTGGACAAGAATTAGCCTAGGGAGGATGAAAATGACCTAATTGTTCATCCAATGACACAAAACACCTATTGGATGCACAAGATTGGTTAGAAACCTTAATTGGACAAGAATAAGCCTAGGGAGGACGACAACGACCTAATTGTTCATCCAATGACACAAAACACATATTGGATGCACAAGATTGGTTAGAAACCCTAATTGGACAAGCATAAGCCTAGGGAGGACGAAAATGACCTAAATGTTCATCCAATGACACAAAACACCTATTTGGATGTACAAGATTGGTTAAAAACCCTAATTGGACAAGAATAAGCCTAAGGAGGACGAAAATGACCTAATTGTTCATCCAATGACACAAAACACCTATAGGATGCACAAGATTGGTTAGAAACCCTAATTGGACAAGAATTAGCCTAGGGATGACGAAAACGACCTAATTGTTCATCCAATGACACAAAAACACCTATTAGACGCACAAGATTGGTTAGAAACCCTAATTGGACAAGCATAAGCCTAGGAAGGACGAAAATGACCTAAATGTTCATCAAATGACACAAAAACACCTATTGGATGCACCAGATTGGTTAGAAACCCTAATTGGACAAGATTAATTGTAGGGAGGACGAAAATGACATAAATATTTACCCAATGACATAAAAACACCTATTAGATGCACAAGATTGGTTAGAAACCCTAATTGGACAAGATTAAGTTTAGGGAGGAGAAAAATGACCTAAATGTTCATCCAATGACACAAAACACCTATTGGATGCACAAGATTGGTTAGAAACCCTAATTGGACAAGATTAAGTTTAGGGAGGACGAAAATGACCTAAATGTTCATCCAGTGACACAAAATACCTATTTGATGCACAAGATTGGTTAAAAACCCTAACTGGACAAGATTAAGTGTAGGGAGGACGAAAATGACCTAAATGTTCATCCAATGACACAAAACACGTATTGGATGCACAAGATTGGTTAGAAACCCTAATTGGACAAGAATTAGCCTAGGGAGGACGAAAATGACCTAATTGTTAATCCAATGACACAAAACACGTAGTGGATGCACAAGATTGGTTAGAAACCTTAATTGGACAACAATAAGCCTAGGGAGGACGACAATGACCTAATTGTTCATCCAATGACACAAAACACCTTTTGGATGCACAAGATTGGTTAGAAACCCTAATTGGACAAGATTAAGTTTAGGGAGGACGAAAATGACCTAAATGTTCATCCAATGACACAAAACACGTATTGGATGCACAAGATTGGTTAGAAACCCTAATTGGACAAGAATAAGCCTAGGGAGGACGAAAATGACCTAAATGTTCATCCAATGACACAAAACACCTATTTGGATGTACAAGATTGGTTAAAAACCCTAATTGGACAAGAATAAGCCTAAGGAGGACGAAAATGACCTAATTGTTCATCCAATGACACAAAACACCTATTGGATGCACAAGATTGGTTAGAAACCCTAATTGGACAAGAATTAGCCTAGGGATGACGAAAACGACCTAATTGTTCATCCAATGACACAAAAACACCTATTAGACGCACAAGATTGGTTAGAAACCCTAATTGGACAAGCATAAGCCTAGGAAGGACGAAAATGACCTAAATGTTCATCAAATGACACAAAAACACCTATTGGATGCACCAGATTGGTTAGAAACCCTAATTGGACAAGATTAATTGTAGGGAGGACGAAAATGACATAAATATTTATCCAATGACACAAAAACTCCTATTGGATGCACAAGATTGGTTAAAAACCCTAATTGGACAAGATTAAGTTTAGGGAGGACGAAAATGACCTAAATGTTCATCCAATGACACAAAACACGTATTGGATGCACAAGATTGGTTAGAAACCCTAATTGGACAAGAATAAGCCTAGGGAGGACGAAAATGACCTAAATGTTCATCCAATGACACAAAACACCTATTTGGATGTACAAGATTGGTTAAAAACCCTAATTGGACAAGAATAAGCCTAAGGAGGACGAAAATGACCTAATTGTTCATCCAATGACACAAAACACCTATAGGATGCACAAGATTGGTTAGAAACCCTAATTGGACAAGAATTAGCCTAGGGATGACGAAAACGACCTAATTGTTCATCCAATGACACAAAAACACCTATTAGACGCACAAGATTGGTTAGAAACCCTAATTGGACAAGCATAAGCCTAGGAAGGACGAAAATGACCTAAATGTTCATCAAATGACACAAAAACACCTATTGGATGCACCAGATTGGTTAGAAACCCTAATTGGACAAGATTAATTGTAGGGAGGACGAAAATGACATAAATATTTATCCAATGACACAAAAACTCCTATTGGATGCAAAAGATTGGTTAAAAACCCTAATTGGACAAGATTAAGTTTAGGGAGGACGAAAATGACATAAATATTCATCCAATGACACAAAACACCTATTGGATGCACAAGATTGGTTAGAAACCCTAATTGGACAAGCATAAGCCTAGGGAGGAGGAAAATGACATAAATATTTATCCAATGACACAAAAACACCTATTGGATGCACAAGATTGGTTAGAAACCCTAATTGGACAAGATTAAGTTTAGGGAGGAGGAAAATGACCTAAATGTTCATCCAATGACACAAAACACGTATTGGATGCACAAGATTGGTTAAAAACCCTAATTGGACTAGATTAAGTTTAGGGAGGACGAAAATGACATAAATATTTATCCAATGACTTAAAAACACCTATTGGATGCACAAGATTGGTTAGAAACCCTAATTGGACAAGATTAAGTTTAGGGAGGAGGAAAATGACCTAAATGTTCATCCAATGACACAAAACACCTATTGGATGCACAAGATTGGTTAGAAACCCTAATTGGACAAGATTAAGCCTAGGGAGGACGACAATGACCTAATTGTTCATCCAATGACACAAAACACCTTTTGGATGCACAAGATTGGTTAGAAACCCTAATTGGACAAGAATTAGCCTAGGGAGGACGAAAATGACCTAATTGTTCATCCAATAACACAAAAACACCTATTGGATGCACAAGATTGGTTAGAAACCCTAATTGGACAAGCATAAGCCTAGGGAGGACGAAAATGACCTAAATGTTCATCCAATGCAACAAAAACACCTATTGGATGCACAAGATTGGTTAGAAACCCTAATTGGACAAGATTAAGTTTAGGGAAGACAAAAATGCCCTAATTATTCATCCAATGACACAAAAACACCTATTGGATGCACAAGATTGGTTAAAAACCCTAATTGGACAAGAATAAGCCTAGGGAGGACGAAAATGACCAAATTGTTCATCCAATGACACAAAAACACCAATTGGACGCACAAGATTGGTTAGAAACCCTAATTGGACAAGCATAAGCCTAGGAAGGACGAAAATGACCTAAATGTTCATCCAATCACACAAAAACAACGATTGGATGCACAAGATTGGCTAGAAACCCTAATTGGACAAGATTAATTGTAGGAAGGACGAAATTGACATAAATATTTATCCAATGACACAAAAACACCTATTGGATGCACAAGATTGGTTAAAAACCCTAATTGGACAAGATTAAGTGTAGGGAGGACGAAAATGACCTAAATATTCATCCAATGACACAAAACACCTATTGGATGCACAAGATTGGTTAGAAGCCCTAATTGGACAAGAATTAACCTAGGGAGGACGAAAATGACCTAATTGTTTATCCAATGACACAAAAACACCTATTGGACGCACAAGATTGGTTAGAAACCCTAATTCGACAAGATTAAGTTTAGGGAGGACGAAAATGACCTAATTGTTCATCCAACGACACAAAAACACCTATTGGATGCACAAGATTGGTTAGAAACCCTAATTGGACAAGATTAAGTTTAGGGAGGACGAAAACGACCTAAATGTTCATCCAATGACACAAAACACGTATTGGATGCACAAGATTGGTTAGAAACCCTAATTGGACAAGAATAAGCCTAGGGAGGACGAAAATGACCTAAATGTTCATCCAATGACACAAAACACCTATTTGGATGTACAAGATTGGTTAAAAACCCTAATTGGACAAGAATAAGCATAAGGAGGACGAAAATGACCTAATTGTTCATCCAATGACACAAAACACCTATAGGATGCACAAGATTGGTTAGAAACCCTAATTCGACAAGAATTAGCCTAGGGATGACGAAAACGACCTAATTGTTCATTCAATGACACAAAAACACCTATTAGACGCACAAGATTGGTTAGAAACCCTAATTGGACAAGCATAAGCCTAGGAAGGACGAAAATGACCTAAATATTCATCAAATGACACAAAAACACCTATTGGATGCACCAGATTGGTTAGAAACCCTAATTGGACAAAATTAATTGTAGGGAGGACGAAAATGACATAAATATTTATCCAATGACACAAAAACTCCTATTGGATGCACAAGATTGGTTAAAAACCCTAATTGGACAAGATTAAGTTTAGGGAGGACGAAAATGACATAAATATTCATCCAATGACACAAAACACCTATTGGATGCACAAGATTGGTTAGAAACCCTAATTGAACAAGCATAAACCTAGGGAGGACGAAAATGACATAAATATTTATCCAATGACACAAAAACACCTATTGGATGCACAAGATTGGTTAGAAACCCTAATTGGACAAGATTAAGTTTAGGGAGGAGGAAAATGACCTAAATGTTCATCCAATGACACAAAACACGTATTGGATGCACAAGATTGGTTAAAAACCCTAATTGGACTAGATTAAGTTTAGGGGGGACGAAAATGACATAAATATTTATCCAATGACATAAAAACACCTATTGGATGCACAAGATTGGTTAGAAACCCTAATTAGAGAAGATTAAGTTTAGGGAGGAGGAAAATGACCTAAATGTTCATCCAATGACACAAAACACCTATTGGATGCACAAGATTGGTTAGAAACCCTAATTGGACAAGATTAAGCCTAGGGAGGACGAAAATGACCTAATTGTTCATCCAATGACACAAAACACCTTTTGGATGCACAAGATTGGTTAGAAACCCTAATTGGACAAGAATTAGCCTAGGGAGGACGAAAATGAC
The DNA here is from genome assembly GCA_037974835.1 of Cicer judaicum. Taxonomy (NCBI): domain Eukaryota; kingdom Viridiplantae; phylum Streptophyta; class Magnoliopsida; order Fabales; family Fabaceae; genus Cicer; species Cicer judaicum. The sequence continues at coordinate 17,546 of JBBPBS010000260.1, forward strand.
CTAATTGTTCATCCAATAACACAAAAACACCTATTGGATGCACAAGATTGGTTAGAAACCCTATTTGGACAAGCATAAGCCTAGGGAGGACGAAAATGACCTAAATGTTCATCCAATGCAACAAAAACACCTATTGGATGCACAAGATTGGTTAGAAACCCTAATTGGACAAGATTAAGTTTAGGGAAGACGAAAATGCCCTAATTATTCATCCAATGACACAAAAACACCTATTGGATGCACAAGATTGGTTAAAAACCCTAATTGGACAAGAATAAGCCTAGGGAGGACGAAAATGACCTAATTGTTCATCCAATGACACAAAAACACCTATTGGATGCACAAGATTGGTTAGAAACCCTAATTGGACAAGATTAAGTTTAGGGGGGACGAAAATGACCTAAATGTTCATCCAATGACACAAAACACCTATTGGATGCACAAGTTTGGTTAAAAACCCTAATTGGACAAGAATTAGCCTTGGGAGGGCGAAAATGACCTAAATGTTCATCCAATGACACAAAAACACCTATTGGATGCACAAGATTGGTTAGAAACCCTAATTGGACAAGATTAAGTTTAGGGAGGACGAAAATGACCTAAATGTTCATCCAATGACACAAAACACCTATTGGATGCACAAGATTGGTTAAAAACCCTAATTGGACAAGAATTAGGCTCGGGAGGACGAAAATGACCTAATTGTTCATCCAATGACACAAAACACCAATTGGATGCACAAGATTGGTTAGAAACCCTAATTGGACAAGAATTAGCCTAGGGTGGACGAAAATGACCTAAATGTTCATCCAATGACACAAAAACACCTATTGGATGAACAAGATTGGTTAGAAACCCTAATTGGACAAGATTAAGTTTAGGGGGGACGAAAATGACCTAAATGTTCATCCAATGACACAAAACACCTATTGGATGCACAAGATTGGTTAAAAACCCTAATTGGACAAGAATTAGCCTTGGCAGGACGAAAATGACCTTATTGTTCATCCAATGACACAAAACACCAATTGGATGCACAAGATTGGTTAGAAACCCTAATTGGACAAGAATTAGCCTAGGGTGGACGAAAATGACCTAAATGTTCATCCAATGACACAAAAACACCTATTGGATGCACAAGATTGGTTAGAAACCCTAATTGGACAAGCATAATCCTAGGGAGGACGAAAATGACCTAAATGTTCATCCAATGACACAAAAACACCTATTGGATGCACAAGATTGGTTAGAAACCCTAATTGGACAAGATTAAGTTTAGGGAGGACGAAAATGACCTAAATGTTCATCCAATGACACAAAACACGTATTGGATGCACAAGATTGGTTAGAAACCCTAATTGGACATGATTAAGTTTAGGGAGGACGAAAATGACCTAAATGTTCATCCAATGACACAAAACACGTATTGGATGCACAAGATTGGTTAGAAACCCTAATTGGACAAGAATAAGCCTAGGGAGGACGAAAATGACCTAAATGTTCATCCAATGACACAAAACCCCTATTTGGATGTACAAGATTGGTTAAAAACCCTAATTGGACAAGAATAAGCCTAAGGAGGACGAAAATGACCTAATTGTTCATCCAATGACACAAAACACCTATAGGATGCACAAGATTGGTTAGAAACCCTAATTGGACAAGAATTAGCCTAGGGATGACGAAAACGACCTAATTGTTCATTCAATGACACAAAAACACCTATTAGACGCACAAGATTGGTTAGAAACCCTAATTGGACAAGCATAAGCCTAGGAAGGACGAAAATGACCTAAATATTCATCAAATGACACAAAAACACCTATTGGATGCACCAGATTGGTTAGAAACCCTAATTGGACAAGATTAATTGTAGGGAGGACGAAAATGACATAAATATTTATCCAATGACACAAAAACTCCTATTGGATGCACAAGATTGGTTAAAAACCCTAATTGGACAAGATTAAGTTTAGGGAGGACGAAAATGACATAAATATTCATCCAATGACACAAAACACCTATTGGATGCACAAGATTGGTTAGAAACCCTAATTGGACAAGCAGAAGCCTAGGGAGGACGAAAATGACATAAATATTTATCCAATGACACAAAAACACCTATTGGATGCACAAGATTGGTTAGAAACCCTAATTGGACAAGATTAAGTTTAGGGAGGAGGAAAATGACCTAAATGTTCATCCAATGACACAAAACACGTATTGGATGCACAAGATTGGTTAAAAACCCTAATTGGACTAGATTAAGTTTAGGGGGGACGAAAATGACATAAATATTTATCCAATGACATAAAAACACCTATTGGATGCACAAGATTGGTTAGAAACCCTAATTAGAGAAGATTAAGTTTAGGGAGGAGGAAAATGACCTAAATGTTCATCCAATGACACAAAACACCTATTGGATGCACAAGATTGGTTAGAAACCCTAATTGGACAAGATTAAGCCTAGGGAGGACGACAATGACCTAATTGTTCATCCAATGACACAAAACACCTTTTGGATGCACAAGATTGGTTAGAAACCCTAATTGGACAAGAATTAGCCTAGGGAGGACGAAAATGACCTAATTGTTCATCCAATAACACAAAAACACCTATTGGATTCACAAGATTGGTTAGAAACCCTAATTGGACAAGCATAAGCCTAGGGAGGACCAAAATGACCTAAATGTTCATCCAAAGCAACAAAAACACCTATTAGATGCACAAGATTGGTTAGAAACCCTAATTGGACAAGATTAAGTTTAGGGAAGACGAAAATGCCCTAATTATTCATCCAATGACACAAAAACACCTATTGGATGCACAAGATTGGTTAAAAACCCTAATTGGACAAGAATAAGCCTAGGGAGGACGAAAATGACGAAATTGTTCATCTAATGACACAAAAACACCTATTGGACGCACAAGATTGGTTAGAAACCCTAATTGGACAAGCATAAGCCTAGGAAGGACGAAAATGACCTTAATGTTCATCCAATCACACAAAAACACCGATTGGATGCACAAGATTGGCTAGAAACCCTAATTGGACAAGATTAATTGTAGGAAGGACGAAAATGACATAAATATTTATCCAATGACATAAAAACACCTATTGGATGCAAAAGATTGGTTAGAAACCCTAATTGGACAAAATTAAGTTTAGGGAGGACGAAAATGACCTAAATGTTCATCCAATGACACAAAACACGTATTGGATGCACAAGATTGGTTAGAAACCCTAATTGGACAAGAATAAGCCTAGGGAGGACGAAAATGACCTAAATGTTCATCCAATGACACAAAACACCTATTTGGATGTACAAGATTGGTTAAAAACCCTAATTGGACAAGAATAAGCCTAGGGAGGACGAAAATGACCAAATTTTTCATTCAATGACACAAAAACACCTATTGGATGCACAAGATTGGTTAGAAACCCTAATTGGACAAGCATAAGCCTAGGAAGGACGAAAATGACCTAAATGTTCATCCAATCACACAAAAACACCGATTGGATGCACAAGATTGGCTAGAAACCCTAATTGGACAAGATTAATTGCAGGAAGGACAAAATTGACATAAATATTTATCCAATGACACAAAAACACCTATTGGTTGCACAAGATTGGTTAAAAACCCTAATTGGACAAGATTAAGTTTAGGGAGGACGAAAATGACATACATATTCATCCAATGACACAAAACACCTATTGGATGCACAAGATTGGTTAGAAACCCTAATTGGACAAGCATAAGCCTAGGAAGGACGAAAATGACCTAAATGTTCATCCAATCACACAAAAACACCTATTGGACGCACAAGATTGGTTAGAAACCCTAATTCGACAAGATTAAGTTTAGGGAGGACGAAAATGACCTAATTGTTCATCCAACGACACAAAAACACCTATTGGATGCACAAGATTGGTTAGAAACCCTAATTGGACAAGATTAAGTTTAGGGAGGACGAAAATGACCTAAATGTTCATCCAATGACACAAAACACGTATTGGATGCACAAGATTGGTTAGAAACCCTAATTGGACAAGAATAAGCCTAGGGAGGACGAAAATGACCTAAATGTTCATCCAATGACACAAAACACCTATTTGGATGTACAAGATTGGTTAAAAACCCTAATTGGACAAGAATAAGCATAAGGAGGACGAAAATGACCTAATTGTTCATCCAATGACACAAAACACCTATAGGATGCACAAGATTGGTTAGAAACCCTAATTGGACAAGAATTAGCCTAGGGATGACGAAAACGACCTAATTGTTCATTCAATGACACAAAAACACCTATTAGACGCACAAGATTGGTTAGAAACCCTAATTGGACAAGCATAAGCCTAGGAAGGACGAAAATGACCTAAATATTCATCAAATGACACAAAAACACCTATTGGATGCACCAGATTGGTTAGAAACCCTAATTGGACAAGATTAATTGTAGGGAGGACGAAAATGACATAAATATTTATCCAATGACACAAAAACTCCTATTGGATGCACAAGATTGGTTAAAAACCCTAATTGGACAAGATTAAGTTTAGGGAGGACGAAAATGACATAAATATTCATCCAATGACACAAAACACCTATTGGATGCACAAGATTGGTTAGAAACCCTAATTGAACAAGCATAAACCTAGGGAGGACGAAAATGACATATATATTTATCCAATGACACAAAAACACCTATTGGATGCACAAGATTGGTTAGAAACCCTAATTGGACAAGATTAAGTTTAGGGAGGAGGAAAATGACCTAAATGTTCATCCAATGACACAAAACACGTATTGGATGCACAAGATTGGTTAAAAACCCTAATTGGACTAGATTAAGTTTAGGGGGGACGAAAATGACATAAATATTTATCCAATGACATAAAAACACCTATTGGATGCACAAGATTGGTTAGAAACCCTAATTAGAGAAGATTAAGTTTAGGGAGGAGGAAAATGACCTAAATGTTCATCCAATGACACAAAACACCTATTGGATGCACAAGATTGGTTAGAAACCCTAATTGGACAAGATTAAGCCTAGGGAGGACGACAATGACCTAATTGTTCATCCAATGACACAAAACACCTTTTGGATGCACAAGATTGGTTAGAAACCCTAATTGGACAAGAATTAGCCTAGGGAGGACGAAAATGACCTAATTGTTCATCCAATAACACAAAAACACCTATTGGATGCACAAGATTGTTTAGAAACCCTAATTGGACAAGCATAAGCCTAGGGAGGACGAAAATGACCTAAATGTTCATCCAATGCAACAAAAACACCTATTGGATGCACAAGATTGGTTAGAAACCCTAATTGGACAAGATTAAGTTTAGGGAAGACGAAAATGCCCTAATTATTCATCCAATGACACAAAAACACCTATTGGATGCACAAGATTGGTTAAAAACCCTAATTGGACAAGAATAAGCCTAGGGAGGACGAAAATGACCAAATTGTTCATCCAATGACACAAAAACACCTATTGGACGCACAAGATTGGTTAGAAACCCTAATTGGACAAGATTAAGTTTAGGGAGGATGAAAATGACCTAAATATTCATCCAATGACACAAAACACCTATTGGATGCACAAGATTGGTTAAAAACCCTAATTGGACAAGATCAAGTGAAGGGAAGACGAAAATGACCTAAATATTCCTCCAATGACACAAAAATACCCATTGGATGCACAAGATTGGTTAGAAACCCTAATTGGATAAGAATAAGCCTAGGGAGGACGAAAATGACCTAAATGTTCATCCAATGACACAAAACACGTATTGGATGCACAAGATTGGTTAGAAACCCTAATTGGACAAGAATAAGCCTAGGGAGGACGAAAATGACCTAAATGTTCATCCAATGACACAAAACACCTATTTGGATGTACAAGATTGGTTAAAAACCCTAATTGGACAAGAATAAGCCTAAGGAGGACGAAAATGACCTAATTGTTCATCCAATGACACAAAACACCTATAGGATGCACAAGATTGGTTAGAAACCCTAATTGGACAAGAATTAGCCTAGGGATGACGAAAACGACCTAATTGTTCATCCAATGACACAAAAACACCTATTAGACGCACAAGATTGGTTAGAAACCCTAATTGGACAAGCATAAGCCTAGGAAGGACGAAAATGACCTAAATGTTCATCAAATGACACAAAAACACCTATTGGATGCACCAGATTGGTTAGAAACCCTAATTGGACAAGATTAATTGTAGGGAGGACGAAAATGACATAAATATTTACCCAATGACATAAAAACACCTATTAGATGCACAAGATTGGTTAGAAACCCTAATTGGACAAGATTAAGTTTAGGGAGGAGAAAAATGACCTAAATGTTCATCCAATGACACAAAACACCTATTGGATGCACAAGATTGGTTAGAAACCCTAATTGGACAAGATTAAGTTTAGGGAGGACGAAAATGACCTAAATGTTCATCCAGTGACACAAAATACCTATTTGATGCACAAGATTGGTTAAAAACCCTAACTGGACAAGATTAAGTGTAGGGAGGACGAAAATGACCTAAATGTTCATCCAATGACACAAAACACGTATTGGATGCACAAGATTGGTTAGAAACCCTAATTGGACAAGAATTAGCCTAGGGAGGACGAAAATGACCTAATTGTTCATCCAATGACACAAAACACGTAGTGGATGCACAAGATTGGTTAGAAACCTTAATTGGACAACAATAAGCCTAGGGAGGACGACAATGACCTAATTGTTCATCCAATGACACAAAACACCTTTTGGATGCACAAGATTGGTTAGAAACCCTAATTGGACAAGAATTAGCCTAGGGAGGACAAAAATGACCTAATTGTTCATCCAATGACACAAAAACACCTATTGGATGCACAAGATTGGTTAGAAACCCTAATTGGACAAGATTAATTGTAGGAAGGACGAAATTGACATAAATATTTATCCAATGATACAAAACACGTATTGGATGCACAAGATTGGTTAGAAACCGTAATTGGACAAGAATAAGCCTAGGGAGGACGAAAATGACCAAATTTTTCATTCAATGACACAAAAACACCTATTGGATGCACAAGATTGGTTAGAAACCCTAATTGGACAAGCATAAGCCTAGGAAGGACGAAAATGACCTAAATGTTCATCCAATCACACAAAAACACCGATTGGATGCACAAGATTGGCTACAAACCCTAATTGGACAGGATTAATTGTAGGAACGACGAAATTGACATAAATATTTATCCAATGACACAAAAACACCTATTGGATGCACAAGATTGGTTAAAAACCCTAATTGGACAAGATTAAGTTTAGGGAGGACGAAAATGACATAAATATTCATCCAATGACACAAAACACCTATTGGATGCACAAGATTGGTTAGAAACCCTAATTGGACCAGATTAAGTTTAGGGAAGACGAAAATGCCCTAATTATTCATCCAATGACACAAAAACACCTATTGGATGCACAAGATTGGTTAGAAACCCTAATTGGACAAGAATAAGCCTAGGGAGGACGAAAATGACCAAATTGTTCATTCAATGACACAAAAACACCTATTGGATGCACAAGATTGGTTAGAAACCCTAATTGGACAAGCATAAGCCTAGGAAGGACGAAAATGACCTAAATGTTCATCCAATCACACAAAAACACCGATTGGATGCACAAGATTGGCTAGAAACCCTAATTGCACAAGATTAATTGTAGGAACGACGAAATTGACATAAATATTTATCCAATGACACAAAAACACCTATTGGATGCACAAGATTGGTTAAAAACCCTAATTGGACAAGATTAAGTTTAGGGAGGACGAAAATGACATACATATTCATCCAATGACACAAAACACCTATTGGATGCACAAGATTGGTTAGAAACCGTAATTGGACAAGAATTAACCTAGGGAGGACGAAAATGACCTAATTGTTCATCCAATGACACAAAAACACCTATTGGATGCACAAGATTGGTTAAAAACCCTAACTGGACAAGAAGAAGCCTAGGGAGGACGAAAATGACCAAATTGTTCATCCAATGACACAAAAACACCTATTGGACGCACAAGATTGGTTAGAAACCCTAATTGGACAAGCATAAGCCTAGGAAGGACGAAAATGACCTAAATGTTCATCCAATCACACAAAAACACCGATTGGATGCACAAGATTGGCTAGAAACCCTAATTGGACAAGTTTAATTGTAGGAAGGACGAAATTGACATAAATATTTATCCAATGACACAAAAACACCTATTGGATGCACAAGATTGGTTAAAAACCCTAATTGGACAAGATTAAGTTTAGGGAGGACGAAAATGACATAAATATTCATCCAATGACACAAAACACCTATTGGATGCACAAGATTGGTTAGAAACCCTAATTGGACCAGATTAAGTTTAGGGAAGACGAAAATGCCCTAATTATTCATCCAATGACACAAAAACACCTATTGGATGCACAAGATTGGTTAGAAACCCTAATTGGACAAGAATTAACCTAGGGAGGACGAAAATGACCTAATTGTTTATCCAATGACACAAAAACACCTATTGGACGCACAAGATTGGTTAGAAACCCTAATTCGACAAGATTAAGTTTAGGGAGGACGAAAATGACCTAATTGTTCATCCAACGACACAAAAACACCTATTGGATGCACAAGATTGGTTAGAAACCCTAATTGGACAAGATTAAGTTTAGGGAGGACGAAAATGACCTAAATGTTCATCCAATGACACAAAACACGTATTGGATGCACAAGATTGGTTAGAAACCCTAATTGGACAAGAATAAGCCTAGGGAGGACGAAAATGACCTAAATGTTCATCCAATGACACAAAACACCTAATTGGATGTACAAGATTGGTTAAAAACCCTAATTGGACAAGAATAAGCCTAAGGAGGACGAAAATGACCTAATTGTTCATCCAATGACACAAAACACCTATAGGATGCACAAGATTGGTTAGAAACCCTAATTGGACAAGAATTAGCCTAGGGAGGACGAAAATGACCTAAATGTTCATCCAATGACACAAAACACCTATTTGGATGCACAAGATTGGTTAAAAACCCTAATTGGACAACAATAAGCCTAAGGAGGACGAAAATGACCTAATTCTTCATTCAATGACACAAAACACCTATTGGATGCACAAGATTGGTTAGAAACCCTAATTGGACAAGAATAAGCCTAGGGAGGACGAAAATGACCTAAATGTTCATCCAATGACACAAAACACCTATTTGGATGTACAAGATTGGTTAAAAACCCTAATTGGACAAGAATAAGCCTAAGGAGGACGAAAATGACCTAATTGTTCATCCAATGACACAAAACACCTATAGGATGCACAAGATTGGTTAGAAACCCTAATTGGACAAGAATTAGCCTAGGGATGACGAAAACGACCTAATTGTTCATCCAATGACACAAAAACACCTATTAGACGCACAAGATTGGTTAGAAACCCTAATTGGACAAGCATAAGCCTAAGGAGGACGAAAATGACCTAAATGTTCATCCAAAGCAACAAAAACACCTATTGGATGCACAAGATTGGTTAGAAACCCTAATTGGACAAGAATTAGCCTAGGGATGACGAAAACGACCTAATTGTTCATCCAATGACACAAAAACACCTATTAGACGCACAAGATTGGTTAGAAACCCTAATTGGACAAGCATAAGCCTAGGAAGGACGAAAATGACCTAAATGTTCATCAAATGACACAAAAACACCTATTGGATGCACCAGATTGGTTAGAAACCCTAATTGGACACGATTAATTGTGGGGAGGACGAAAATGACATAAATATTTACCCAATGACATAAAAACACCTATTAGATGCACAAGATTGGTTAGAAACCCTAATTGGACAAGATTAAGTTTAGGGAGGAGAAAAATGACCTAAATGTTCATCCAATGACACAAAACACCTATTGGATGCACAAGATTGGTTAGAAACCCTAATTGGACAAGATTAAGTTTAGGGAGGACGAAAATGACCTAAATGTTCATCCAGTGACACAAAATACCTATTTGATGCACAAGATTGGTTAAAAACCCTAACTGGACAAGATTAAGTGTAGGGAGGACGAAAATGACCTAAATGTTCATCCAATGACACAAAACACGTATTGGATGCACAAGATTGGTTAGAAACCCTAATTGGACAAGAATTAGCCTAGGGAGGACGAAAATGACCTAATTGTTAATCCAATGACACAAAACACGTAGTGGATGCACAAGATTGGTTAGAAACCTTAATTGGACAACAATAAGCCTAGGGAGGACGACAATGACCTAATTGTTCATCCAATGACACAAAACACCTTTTGGATGCACAAGATTGGTTAGAAACCCTAATTGGACAAGATTAAGTTTAGGGAGGACGAAAATGACCTAAATGTTCATCCAATGACACAAAACACGTATTGGATGCACAAGATTGGTTAGAAACCCTAATTGGACAAGAATAAGCCTAGGGAGGACGAAAATGACCTAAATGTTCATCCAATGACACAAAACACCTATTTGGATGTACAAGATTGGTTAAAAACCCTAATTGGACAAGAATAAGCCTAAGGAGGACGAAAATGACCTAATTGTTCATCCAATGACACAAAACACCTATTGGATGCACAAGATTGGTTAGAAACCCTAATTGGACAAGAATTAGCCTAGGGATGACGAAAACGACCTAATTGTTCATCCAATGACACAAAAACACCTATTAGACGCACAAGATTGGTTAGAAACCCTAATTGGACAAGCATAAGCCTAGGAAGGACGAAAATGACCTAAATGTTCATCAAATGACACAAAAACACCTATTGGATGCACCAGATTGGTTAGAAACCCTAATTGGACAAGATTAATTGTAGGGAGGACGAAAATGACATAAATATTTATCCAATGACACAAAAACTCCTATTGGATGCACAAGATTGGTTAAAAACCCTAATTGGACAAGATTAAGTTTAGGGAGGAGGAAAATGACATAAATATTCATCCAATGACACAAAACACCTATTGGATGCACAAGATTGGTTAGAAACCCTAATTGGACAAGCATAAGCCTAGGGAGGACGAAAATGACATAAATATTTATCCAATGACACAAAAACACCTATTGGATGCACAAGATTGGTTAGAAACCCTAATTGGACAAGATTAAGTTTAGGGAGGAGGAAAATGACCTAAATGTTCATCCAATGACACAAAACACGTATTGGATGCACAAGATTGGTTAAAAACCCTAATTGGACAAGATTAATTGTAGGGAGGACGAAAATGACATAAATATTTATCCAATGACACAAAAACTCCTATTGGATGCACAAGATTGGTTAAAAACCCTAATTGGACAAGATTAAGTTTAGGGAGGACGAAAATGACATAAATATTCATCCAATGACACAAAACACCTATTGGATGCACAAGATTGGTTAGAAACCCTAATTGAACAAGCATAAACCTAGGGAGGACGAAAATGACATAAATATTTATCCAATGACACAAAAACACCTATTGGATGCACAAGATTGGTTAGAAACCCTAATTGGACAAGATTAAGTTTAGGGAGGAGGAAAATGACCTAAATGTTCATCCAATGACACAAAACACGTATTGGATGCACAAGATTGGTTAAAAACCCTAATTGGACTAGATTAAGTTTAGGGGGGACGAAAATGACATAAATATTTATCCAATGACATAAAAACACCTATTGGATGCACAAGATTGGTTAGAAACCCTAATTAGAGAAGATTAAGTTTAGGGAGGAGGAAAATGACCTAAATGTTCATCCAATGACACAAAACACCTATTGGATGCACAAGATTGGTTAGAAACCCTAATTGGACAAGATTAAGCCTAGGGAGGACGACAATGACCTAATTGTTCATCCAATGACACAAAACACCTTTTGGATGCACAAGATTGGTTAGAAACCCTAATTGGACAAGAATTAGCCTAGGGAGGACGAAAATGACCTAATTGTTCATCCAATGCAACAAAAACACCTATTGGATGCACAAGATTGGTTAGAAACCCTAATTGGACAAGATTAAGTTTAGGGAAGACGAAAATGCCCTAATTATTCATCCAATGACACAAAAACACCTATTGGATGCACAAGATTGGTTAAAAACCCTAACTGGACAAGAAGAAGCCTAGGGAGGACGAAAATGACCAAATTGTTCATCCAATGACACAAAAACACCTATTGGACGCACAAGATTGGTTAGAAACCCTAATTGGACAAGCATAAGCCTAGGAAGGACGAAAATGACCTAAATGTTCATCCAATCACACAAAAACACCGATTGGATGCACAAGATTGGCTAGAAACCCTAATTGGACAAGATTAATTGTAGGAAGGACGAAATTGACATAAATATTTATCCAATGACACAAAAACACCTATTGGATGCACAAGATTGGTTAAAAACCCTAATTGGACAAGATTAAGTTTAGGGAGGACGAAAATGACATAAATATTCATCCAATGACACAAAACACCTATTGGATGCACAAGATTGGTTAGAAACCCTAATTGGACCAGATTAAGTTTAGGGAACACGAAAATGCCCTAATTATTCATCCAATGACACAAAAACACCTATTGGATGCACAAGATTGGTTAGAAACCCTAATTGGACAAGAATAAGCCTAGGGAGGACGAAAATGACCAAATTGTTCATTCAATGACACAAAAACACCTATTGGATGCACAAGATTGGTTAGAAACCCTAATTGGACAAGCATAAGCCTAGGAAGGACGAAAATGACCTAAATGTTCATCCAATCACACAAAAACACCGATTGGATGCACAAGATTGGCTAGAAACCCTAATTGCACAAGATTAATTGTAGGAACGACGAAATTGACATAAATATTTATCCAATGACACAAAAACACCTATTGGATGCACAAGATTGGTTAAAAACCCTAATTGGACAAGATTAAGTTTAGGGAGGACGAAAATGACATACATATTCATCCAATGACACAAAACACCTATTGGATGCACAAGATTGGTTAGAAACCGTAATTGGACAAGAATTAACCTAGGGAGGACGAAAATGACCTAATTGTTTATCCAATGACACAAAAACACCTATTGGACGCACAAGATTGGTTAGAAAGACTAATTGGACAAGATTAAGTTTAGGGAGGACGAAAATGAACTAATTGTTCATCCAACGACACAAAAACACCTATTGGATGCACAAGATTGGTTAGAAACCCTAATTGGACAAGATTAAGTTTAGGGAGGACGAAAATGACCTAAATGTTCATCCAATGACACAAAACACGTATTGGATGCACAAGATTGGTTAGAAACCCTAATTGGACAAGAATAAGCCTAGGGAGGACGAAAATGACCTAAATGTTCATCCAATGACACAAAACACCTATTTGGATGTACAAGATTGGTTAAAAACCCTAATTGGACAAGAAGAAGCCTAAGGAGGACGAAAATGACCTAATTGTTCATCCAATGACACAAAACACCTATAGGATGCACAAGATTGGTTAGAAACCCTAATTGGACAAGAATTAGCCTAGGGATGACGAAAACAACCTAATTGTTCATCCAATGACACAAAAACACCAATTGGACGCACAAGATTGGTTAGAAACCCTAATTGGACAAGCATAAGCCTAGGAAGGACGAAAATGACCTAAATGTTCATCAAATGACACAAAAACACCTATTGGATGCACCAGATTGGTTAGAAACCCTAATTGGACAAGATTAATTGTAGGGAGGACGAAAATGACATAAATATTTATCCAATGACACAAAAACTCCTATTCGATGCACAAGATTGGTTAAAAACCCTAATTGGACAAGATTAAGTTTAGGGAGGACGAAAATGACATAAATATTCATCCAATGACACAAAACACCTATTGGATGCACAAGATTGGTTAGAAACCCTAATTGGAGAAGCATAAGCCTAGGGAGGACGAAAATGACATAAATATTTATCCAATGACACAAAAACACCTATTGGATGCACAAGATTGGTTAGAAACCCTAATTGGACAAGATTAAGTTTAAGGAGGAGGAAAATGACCTAAATGTTCATCCAATGACACAAAACACGTATTGGATGCACAAGATTGGTTAAAAACCCTAATTGGACAAGATTAAGTTTAGGGAGTACGAAAATGACATAAATATTTATCCAATGACATAAAAACACCTATTGGATGCACAAGATTGGTTAGAAACCCTAATTGGACAAGATTAAGTTTAGGGAGGAGGAAAATGACCTAAATGTTCATCCAATGACACAAAACACCTATTGGATGCACAAGATTGGTTAGAAACCCTAATTGGACAAGATAAAGCCTAGGGAGGACGACAATGACCTAATTGTTCATCCAATGACACAAAACACCTTTTGGATGCACAAGATTGGTTAGAAACCCTAATTGGACAAGAATTAGCCTAGGGAGGACGAAAATGACCTAATTGTTCATCCAATGAGACAAAAACACTTATTGGATGCACAAGATTGGTTAGAAACCCTAATTGGACAAGCATAAGCCTAGGGAGGACGAAAATGACCTAAATGTTCATCCAATGCAACAAAAACACCTATTGGATGCACAAGATTGGTTAGAAACCCTAATTGGACAAGATTAAGTTTAGGGAAGACGAAAATGCCCTAATTATTCATCCAATGACACAAAAACACCTATTGGATGCACAAGATTGGTTAAAAACCCTAATTGGACAAGAATAAGCCTAGGGAGGACGAAAATGACCAAATTGTTCATCCAATGACACAAAAACACCTATTGGACGCACAAGATTGGTTAGAAACCCTAATTGGACAAGAATTAGCCTAGGGAGGACGAAAATGACCTAATTGTTCATCCAATGACACAAAACACGTATTGGATGCACAAAATTGGTTAGAAACCTTAATTGGAGAAGAATAAGCCTAGGGAGGACGACAATGACCAAATTGTTCATCCAATGACACAAAACACCTATTGGAGGCACAAGATTGGTTAGAAACCCTAATTGGACAAGAATTAGCCTAGGGAGGACGAAAATGACCTAATTGTTCATCCAATGACACAAAAACACCTATTGGACGCACAAGATTGGTTAGAAACCCTAATTGGACAAGCATAAGCCAAGGGAGGACGAAAATGACCTAAATGTTCATCCAATGCAACAAAAACACATATTGGATGCACAAGATTGGTTAAAAACTCTAATTGGACAAGATTAAGTGTAGGGAAGATGAAAATGACCTAAATATTCATCCAATGACACAAAAACACCTATTGGATGCACAAGATGGGTTAAAAACCCTATTTGGACAAGAATAAGCCTAGGGAGGACGAAAATGACCAAATTGTTCATTCAATGACACAAAAACACCTATTGGATGCACAAGATTGGTTAGAAACCCTAATTGGACAAGCATAAGCCTAGGAAGGACGAAAATGACCTAAATGTTCATCCAATCACACAAAAACACCGATTGGATGCACAAGATTGGCTAGAAACCCTAATTGGACAAGATTAATTGTAGGAAGGACGAAAATGACATAAATATTTATCCAATGACATAAAAACACCTATTGGATGCACAAGATTGGTTAGAAACCCTAATTGGACAAGATTAAGTTTAGGGAGGACGAAAATGACCTAAATGTTCATCCAATGAAACAAAACACGTATTGGATGCACAAGATTGGTTAGAAACCCTAATTGGACAAGAATAAGCCTAGGGAGGACGAAAATGACCTAAATGTTCATCCAATGACACAAAACACCTATTTGGATGTACAAGATTGGTTAAAAACCCTAATTGGACAAGAATAAGCCTAAGGAGGACGAAAATGACCTAATTGTTCATCCAATGACACAAAACACCTATAGGATGCACAAGATTGGTTAGAAACCCTAATTGGACAAGAATTAGCCTAGGGATGACGAAAACGACCTAATTGTTCATCCAATGACACAAAAACACCTATTAGACGCACAAGATTGGTTAGAAACCCTAATTGGACAAGCATAAGCCTAGGAAGGACGAAAATGACCTAAATGTTCATCAAATGACACAAAAACACCTATTGGATGCACCAGATTGGTTAGAAACCCTAATTGGACAAGATTAATTGTAGGGAGGACGAAAATGACATAAATATTTATCCAATGACACAAAAACTCCTATTGGATGCAAAAGATTGGTTAAAAACCCTAATTGGACAAGATTAAGTTTAGGGAGGACGAAAATGACATAAATATTCATCCAATGACACAAAACACCTATTGGATGCACAAGATTGGTTAGAAACCCTAATTGGACAAGCATAAGCCTAGGGAGGAGGAAAATGACATAAATATTTATCCAATGACACAAAAACACCTATTGGATGCACAAGATTGGTTAGAAACCCTAATTGGACAAGATTAAGTTTAGGGAGGAGGAAAATGACCTAAATGTTCATCCAATGACACAAAACACGTATTGGATGCACAAGATTGGTTAAAAACCCTAATTGGACTAGATTAAGTTTAGGGAGGACGAAAATGACATAAATATTTATCCAATGACTTAAAAACACCTATTGGATGCACAAGATTGGTTAGAAACCCTAATTGGACAAGCATAAGCCTAGGGAGGACGAAAATGACCTAAATGTTCATCCAATGCAACAAAAACACCTATTGGATGCACAAGATTGGTTAGAAACCCTAATTGGACAAGATTAAGTTTAGGGAAGACGAAAATGCCCTAATTATTCATCCAATGACACAAAAACACCTATTGGATGCACAAGATTGGTTAAAAACCCTAATTGGACAAGAATAAGCCTAGGGAGGACGAAAATGACCAAATTGTTCATCCAATGACACAAAAACACCTATTGGACGCACAAGATTGGTTAGAAACCCTAATTGGACAAGATTAAGTTTAGGGAGGATGAAAATGACCTAAATATTCATCCAATGACACAAAACACCTATTGGATGCACAAGATTGGTTAAAAACCCTAATTGGACAAGATCAAGTGAAGGGAAGACGAAAATGACCTAAATATTCCTCCAATGACACAAAAATACCCATTGGATGCACAAGATTGGTTAGAAACCCTAATTGGATAAGAATAAGCCTAGGGAGGACGAAAATGACCTAAATGTTCATCCAATGACACAAAACACGTATTGGATGCACAAGATTGGTTAGAAACCCTAATTGGACAAGAATAAGCCTAGGGAGGACGAAAATGACCTAAATGTTCATCCAATGACACAAAACACCTATTTGGATGTACAAGATTGGTTAAAAACCCTAATTGGACAAGAATAAGCCTAAGGAGGACGAAAATGACCTAATTGTTCATCCAATGACACAAAACACCTATAGGATGCACAAGATTGGTTAGAAACCCTAATTGGACAAGAATTAGCCTAGGGATGACGAAAACGACCTAATTGTTCATCCAATGACACAAAAACACCTATTGGACGCACAAGATTGGTTAGAAACCCTAATTGGACAAGATTAAGTTTAGGGAGGACGAAAATGACCTAAATGTTCATCCAATGACACAAAACACGTATTGGATGCACAAGATTGGTTAGAAACCCTAATTGGACAAGAATAAGCCTAGGGAGGACGAAAATGACCTAAATGTTCATCCAATGACACAAAACACCTATTTGGATGTACAAGATTGGTTAAAAACCCTAATTGGACAAGAATAAGCCTAAGGAGGACGAAAATGACCTAATTGTTCATCCAATGACACAAAACACCTATTGGATGCACAAGATTGGTTAGAAACCCTAATTGGACAAGAATTAGCCTAGGGATGACGAAAATGACCTAATTGTTCATCCAATGACACAAAAACACCTATTGGACGCACAAGATTGGATAGAAACCCTAATTGGACAAGCGTAAGCCTAGGAAGGATGAAAATGACCTAAATGTTCATCAAATGACACAAAAACACCTATTGGATGCACAAGATTGGTTAGAAACCCTAATTGGACAAGATTAATTGTAGGGAGGACGAAAATGACATAAATATTTATCCAATGACACAAAAACACCTATTGGATGCACAAGATTGGTTAAAAACCCTAATTGGACAAGATTAAGTTTAGGGAGGACGAAAATGACATAAATATTCATCCAATGACACAAAACACCTATTGGATGCACAAGATTGGTTAGAAACCCTAATTGGAGAAGCATAAGCCTAGGGAGGACGAAAATGACATAAATATTTATCCAATGACACAAAAACACCTATTGGATGCACAAGATTGGTTAGAAACCCTAATTGGACAAGATTAAGTTTAGGGAGGAGGAAAATGACCTAAATGTTCATCCAATGACACAAAACACGTATTGGATGCACAAGATTGGTTAAAAACCCTAATTGGACTAGATTAAGTTTAGGGGGGACGAAAATGACATAAATATTTATCCAATGACATAAAAACACCTATTGGATGCACAAGATTGGTTAGAAACCCTAATTAGAGAAGATTAAGTTTAGGGAGGAGGAAAATGACCTAAATGTTCATCCAATGACACAAAACACCTATTGGATGCACAAGATTGGTTAGAAACCCTAATTGGACAAGATTAAGCCTAGGGAGGACGAAAATGACCTAATTGTTCATCCAATGACACAAAACACCTTTTGGATGCACAAGATTGGTTAGAAACCCTAATTGGACAAGAATTAGCCTAGGGAGGACGAAAATGACCTAATTGTTCATCCAATAACACAAAAACACCTATTGGATTCACAAGATTGGTTAGAAACCCTAATTGGACAAGCATAAGCCTAGGGAGGACGAAAATGACCTAAATGTTCATCCAAAGCAACAAAAACACCTATTGGATGCACAAGATTGGTTAGAAACCCTAATTGGACAAGATTAAGTTTAGGGAAGACGAAAATGCCCTAATTATTCATCCAATGACACAAAAACACCTATTGGATGCACAAGATTGGTTAAAAACCCT
Organism: Cicer judaicum; assembly: GCA_037974835.1. Classification (NCBI taxonomy): domain Eukaryota; kingdom Viridiplantae; phylum Streptophyta; class Magnoliopsida; order Fabales; family Fabaceae; genus Cicer; species Cicer judaicum. The sequence goes on from JBBPBS010000260.1 coordinate 36,636, forward strand.
AATTGGACAAGAATAAGCCTAGGGAGGACGAAAATGACCAAATTGTTCATCCAATGACACAAAAACACCTATTGGACGCACAAGATTGGTTAGAAACCCTAATTGGACAAGAATTAGCCTAGGGAGGACGAAAATGACCTAATTGTTCATCCAATGAGACAAAAACACTTATTGGATGCACAAGATTGGTTAGAAACCCTAATTGGACAAGCATAAGCCTAGGGAGGACGAAAATGACCTAAATGTTCATCCAATGCAACAAAAACACCTATTGGATGCACAAGATTGGTTAGAAACCCTAATTGGACAAGATTAAGTTTAGGGAAGACGAAAATGCCCTAATTATTCATCCAATGACACAAAAACACCTATTGGATGCACAAGATTGGTTAAAAACCCTAACTGGACAAGAAGAAGCCTAGGGAGGACGAAAATGACCAAATTGTTTATCCAATGACACAAAAACACCTATTGGACGCACAAGATTGGTTAGAAACCCTAATTGGACAAGCATAAGCCTAGGAAGGACGAAAATGACCTAAATGTTCATCCAATCACACAAAAACACCGATTGGATGCACAAGATTGGCTAGAAACCCTAATTGGACAAGATTAATTGTAGGAACGACGAAATTGACATAAATATTTATCCAATGACACAAAAACACCTATTGGATGCACAAGATTGGTTAAAAACCCTAATTGGACAAGATTAAGTTTAGGGAGGACGAAAATGACATACATATTCATCCAATGACACAAAACACCTATTGGATGCACAAGATTGGTTAGAAACCCTAATTGGACAAGAATAAGCCTAGGGAGGACGAAAATGACCAAATTGTTCATTCAATGACACAAAAACACCTATTGGATGCACAAGATTGGTTAGAAACCCTAATTGGACAAGCATAAGCCTAGGAAGGACGAAAATGACCTAAATGTTCATCCAATCACACAAAAACACCGATTGGATGCACAAGATTGGCTAGAAACCCTAATTAGACAAGATTAATTGTAGGAAGGACGAAAATGACATAAATATTTATCCAATGACACAAAAACACCTATTGGATGCACAAGATTGGTTAAAAACCCTAATTGGACAAGATTAAGTTTAGGGAGGACGAAAATGACATACATATTCATCCAATGACACAAAACACCTATTGGATGCACAAGATGGGTTAGAAAACCTAATTGGACAAGAATTAACCTAGGGAGGACGAAAATGACCTAATTGTTTATCCAATGACACAAAAACACCTATTGGACGCACAAGATTGGTTAGAAATCCTAATTGGACAAGATTAAGTTTAGGGAGGACGAAAATGACCTAATTGTTCATCCAACGACACAAAAACACCTATTGGATGCACAAGATTGGTTAGAAACCCTAATTGGACAAGATTAAGTTTAGGGAGGACGAAAATGACCTAAATGTTCATCCAATGACACAAAACACGTATTGGATGCATAAGATTGGTTAGAAACCCTAATTGGACAAGAATTTGCCTAAGGAGGACGAAAATGACCTAATTGTTCATCCAATGACACAAAAACACCTATTGGACGCACAAGATTGGTTAGAAACCCTAATTGGACAAGCATAAGCCTAGGGAGGACGAAAATGACCTAAATGTTCATCCAATGCAACAAAAACACCTATTGGATGCACAAGATTGGTTAGAAACCCTAATTGGACAAGATTAAGTTTAGGGAAGACGAAAATGCCCTAATTATTCATCCAATGACACAAAAACACCTATTGGATGCACAAGATTGGTTAAAAACCCTAACTGGACAAGAAGAAGCCTAGGGAGGACGAAAATGACCAAATTGTTTATCCAATGACACAAAAACACCTATTGGACGCACAAGATTGGTTAGAAACCCTAATTGGACAAGCATAAGCCTAGGAAGGACGAAAATGACCTAAATGTTCATCCAATCACACAAAAACACCGATTGGATGCACAAGATTGGCTAGAAACCCTAATTGGACAAGATTAATTGTAGGAAGGACGAAAATGACATAAATATTTATCCAATGACATAAAAACACCTATTGGATGCACAAGATTGGTTAGAAACCCTAATTGGACAAGATTAAGTTTAGGGAGGACGAAAATGACCTAAATGTTCATCCAATGACACAAAACACGTATTGGATGCACAAGATTGGTTAGAAACCCTAATTGGACAAGAATAAGCCTAGGGAGGATGAAAATGACCTAAATGTTCATCCAATGACACAAAACACCTATTTGGATGTACAAGATTGGTTAAAAACCCTAATTGGACAAGAATAAGCCTAAGGAGGACGAAAATGACCTAATTGTTCATCCAATGACACAAAACACCTATAGGATGCACAAGATTGGTTAGAAACCCTAATTGGACAAGAATTAGCCTAGGGATGACGAAAACGACCTAATTGTTCATCCAATGACACAAAAACACCTATTAGACGCACAAGATTGGTTAGAAACCCTAATTGGACAAGCATAAGCCTAGGAAGGACGAAAATGACCTAAATGTTCATCAAATGACACAAAAACACCTATTGGATGCACCAGATTGGTTAGAAACCCTAATTGGACAAGATTAATTGTAGGGAGGACGAAAATGACATAAATATTTATCCAATGACACAAAAACTCCTATTGGATGCACAAGATTGGTTAAAAACCCTAATTGGACAAGATTAAGTTTAGGGAGGACGAAAATGACCTAAATGTTCATCCAATGACACAAAACACGTATTGGATGCACAAGATTGGTTAGAAACCCTAATTGGACAAGAATAAGCCTAGGGAGGACGAAAATGACCTAAATGTTCATCCAATGACACAAAACACCTATTTGGATGTACAAGATTGGTTAAAAACCCTAATTGGACAAGAATAAGCCTAAGGAGGACGAAAATGACCTAATTGTTCATCCAATGACACAAAACACCTATAGGATGCACAAGATTGGTTAGAAACCCTAATTGGACAAGAATTAGCCTAGGGATGACGAAAACGACCTAATTGTTCATCCAATGACACAAAAACACCTATTAGACGCACAAGATTGGTTAGAAACCCTAATTGGACAAGCATAAGCCTAGGGAGGACGAAAATGACCTAAATGTTCATCAAATGACACAAAAACACCTATTGGATGCACCAGATTGGTTAGAAACCCTAATTGGACACGATTAATTGTGGGGAGGACGAAAATGACATAAATATTTACCCAATGACATAAAAACACCTATTAGATGCACAAGATTGGTTAGAAACCCTAATTGGACAAGATTAAGTTTAGGGAGGAGAAAAATGACCTAAATGTTCATCCAATGACACAAAACACCTATTGGATGCACAAGATTGGTTAGAAACCCTAATTGGACAAGATTAAGTTTAGGGAGGACGAAAATGACCTAAATGTTCATCCAGTGACACAAAATACCTATTTGATGCACAAGATTGGTTAAAAACCCTAACTGGACAAGATTAAGTGTAGGGAGGACGAAAATGACCTAAATGTTCATCCAATGACACAAAACACGTATTGGATGCACAAGATTGGTTAGAAACCCTAATTGGACAAGAATTAGCCTAGGGAGGACGAAAATGACCTAATTGTTAATCCAATGACACAAAACACGTAGTGGATGCACAAGATTGGTTAGAAACCTTAATTGGACAACAATAAGCCTAGGGAGGACGACAATGACCTAATTGTTCATCCAATGACACAAAACACCTTTTGGATGCACAAGATTGGTTAGAAACCCTAATTGGACAAGATTAAGTTTAGGGAGGACGAAAATGACCTAAATGTTCATCCAATGACACAAAACACGTATTGGATGCACAAGATTGGTTAGAAACCCTAATTGGACAAGAATAAGCCTAGGGAGGACGAAAATGACCTAAATGTTCATCCAATGACACAAAACCCCTATTTGGATGTACAAGATTGGTTAAAAACCCTAATTGGACAAGAATAAGCCTAAGGAGGACGAAAATGACCTAATTGTTCATCCAATGACACAAAACACCTATAGGATGCACAAGATTGGTTAGAAACCCTAATTGGACAAGAATTAGCCTAGGGATGACGAAAACGACCTAATTGTTCATCCAATGACACAAAAACACCTATTGGATGCACAAGATTGGTTAGAAACCCTAATTGGACAAGATTAAGTTTAGGGAGGACGAAAATGACCTAAATGTTCATCCAATGACACAAAACGCCTATTGGATGCACAAGATTGGTTAAAAACCCTAATTGGACAAGAATTAGCCTAGGGAGGACGAAAATGACCTAAATATTCTTCCAATGACACAAAAACACCTATTGGATGCACAAGATTGGTTAGAAGCACTAATTGGACAAGAATAAGCCGAGGGAGGACGAAAATGACCTAATTGTTCATGCAATGAGACAAAACACCTATTGGATGCACAAGATTGGTTAGAAACCATAATTGGACAACATTAAGTTTAGGGAGGACGAAAAAGACCTAAATGTTCATCCAATGACACAAAACACCTATTGGATGAACAAGATTGGTTTAAAACCCTAATTGGACAAGAATAAGACTAGGGAGGACTAAAATGACCTACCTGTTCATCCAATGACACAAAACACCTATTGGATGCACAAGATTGGTTAGAAACCCTAATTGGACAAGAATTAGCCTAGGGAGGACGAAAATGACCTAATTGTTCATCCAATGACACAAAAACACCTATTGGACGCACAAGATTGGTTAGAAACCCTAATTGGACAAGCATAAGCCAAGGGAGGACGAAAATGACCTAAATGTTCATCCAATGCAACAAAAACACATATTGGATGCACAAGATTGGTTAAAAACTCTAATTGGACAAGATTAAGTGTAGGGAAGATGAAAATGACCTAAATATTCATCCAATGACACAAAAACACCTATTGGATGCACAAGATGGGTTAAAAACCCTATTTGGACAAGAATAAGCCTAGGGAGGACGAAAATGACCAAATTGTTCATTCAATGACACAAAAACACCTATTGGATGCACAAGATTGGTTAGAAACCCTAATTGGACAAGCATAAGCCTAGGAAGGACGAAAATGACCTAAATGTTCATCCAATCACACAAAAACACCGATTGGATGCACAAGATTGGCTAGAAACCCTAATTAGACAAGATTAATTGTAGGAAGGACGAAAATGACATAAATATTTATCCAATGACACAAAAACACCTATTGGATGCACAAGATTGGTTAAAAACCCTAATTGGACAAGATTAAGTTTAGGGAGGACGAAAATGACATACATATTCATCCAATGACACAAAACACCTATTGGATGCACAAGATTGGTTAGAAACCCTAATTGGACAAGCATAAGCCTAGGAAGGACGAAAATGACCTAAATGTTCATCCAATCACACAAAAACACCTATTGGACGCACAAGATTGGTTAGAAACCCTAATTCGACAAGATTAAGTTTAGGGAGGACGAAAATGACCTAATTGTTCATCCAACGACACAAAAACACCTATTGGATGCACAAGATTGGTTAGAAACCCTAATTGGACAAGATTAAGTTTAGGGAGGACGAAAATGACCTAAATGTTCATCCAATGACACAAAACACGTATTGGATGCACAAGATTGGTTAGAAACCCTAATTGGACAAGAATAAGCCTAGGGAGGACGAAAATGACCTAAATGTTCATCCAATGACACAAAACACCTATTTGGATGTACAAGATTGGTTAAAAACCCTAATTGGACAAGAATAAGCCTAAGGAGGACGAAAATGACCTAATTGTTCATCCAATGACACAAAACACCTATAGGATGCACAAGATTGGTTAGAAACCCTAATTGGACAAGAATTAGCCTAGGGAGGACGAAAATGACCTAAATGTTCATCCAATGACACAAAACACCTATTTGGATGCACAAGATTGGTTAAAAACCCTAATTGGACAACAATAAGCCTAAGGAGGACGAAAATGACCTAATTCTTCATCCAATGACACAAAACACCTATTGGATGCACAAGATTGGTTAGAAACCCTAATTGGAAAAGAATTAGCCTAGGGATGACGAAAACGACCTAATTGTTCATCCAATGACACAAAAACACCTATTGGACGCACAAGATTGGTTAGAAACCCTAATTGGACAAGCATAAGCCTAGGAAGGACGAAAATGACCTAAATGTTCATCGAATGACAAAAAAAACACCTATCAGATGCACAAGATTGGTTAGAAACCCTAATTGGACAAGATTAATTGTAGGGAGGACGAAAATGACATAAATATTTATCCAATGACACAAAAACTCCTATTGGATGCACAAGATTGGTTAAAAACCCTAATTGGACAAGATTAAGTTTAGGGAGCACGAAAATGACATAAATATTCATCCAATGACACAAAACCCCTATTGGATGCACAAGATTGGTTAGAAACCCTAATTGGACAAGCATAAGCCTAGGGAGGACGAAAATGACCTAAATGTTTATCCAATGACACAAAAACACCTATTGGATGCACAAGATTGGTTAGAAACCCTAATTGGACAAGATTAAGTTTAGGGAGGAGGAAAATGACCTAAATGTTCATCCAATGACACAAAACTCGTATTGGATGCACAAGATTGGTTAAAAACCCTAAT